>PVJH01022721.1:0-36179 GCA_004026705.1 Nesogale talazaci
CCTTTTCCCCTGCTCTCCCTTCCCCACCAACTTTATACATTATTATTGTTCTGTCCTATCTTACACTGCCCAACCTTTCCCCAGCCCATTACTTTGATGACTGTCCCCTAGGTAGGAGGTCAAATGTATATCCTTGCAGTTGGTTCTGTCTTTCTACCCCACCTTCTCTCCACCATTCTAGTGACTCCAATCTCACCACTGGCCCCAAGAGGCTCATCTGTCCTGGGTTCCCCATGTCTCCAGCTCCCCTCTCTACCAGTGTATCTTCTCCAGTCCATCTGGATTTGTAAGAGAGTTGGGACCATGATGGTTGGGGGGAGGAAGCCTTCAGGAACTAGAGGAAAGTTGTATGCATCATCACAGCCTCAATGAACCTTGACTGGTCTGTCTCCTCCCCATGACTCCCCTGTAATGGAGGGTGGGACTTTTTAATATATTGCCAGCTGAATGAAACTCTTCCTAGTTAGTAGCTGTGCCCTCTCTGATGGCGATGCATGCCTGGGTGGCATCTGGGGAGGAGTTGCTGTAAGTCAGCGGTACCCTTGTTGGATAGGAGGCCTTACAGAGGGCAGCTTTCCCCATGGCAGTGTGGAGGTCTTGCTTGCCATCACGAAACCTTGTCCACCACTGACCATGCACCTTCTTGGCTTCTGGCAGGGATGGCATTTTTTTTATATGGGTGGCATCTCTGCCCTCCATTCAGGAAGGTCTCTGTGAGTGTCTAGGTGGCTGATAGCAGTCAGGAGGCCTTGGGAGGGGCAGCTAGGCCTGCGATGGGGTGAGGTTTAGTATGTGGCACCTTCTTGCAAGATTTGAGTGGAGAAGCTCTCTAGCCGGCAGTTGTGCCCTGGGTGGACTGGAGACTGTAGGCTGGCAGCTGTGCTGGTGGTGCTGGTGAGATTTTGATCTCAGTCAACCAAGCTTTACTCTCCACTGGCCAACCCCCTTCTTGGGTGGTGTCAGTGAGGAGGTTTTGCCAGCAGAGGCCTCCATTGCAGGGTGCCTTTGCTGGTTGGATACTTGGTTGTCCTCTGCAAGGAGGCTTTACTCAGTGAAGAGCTGCAGGACTTCAGGTTGGGTTGAAAAAAACTCCCTCAAAGTTGCTCATGTGGACAGTTTGGAGAAGCCTTATAGTGTGTCCGGGTGCCCTCAGAGACACAGAGGCGTCACTGGCACGGACTCTGCTGCTGATCCTGACAGCGATCAGGTCCTTCCACGTCTCCTCTGACTTTGGATCCATACAAAGGTCTCTGACCCTCCTGCTTCCCGGTTCTCCATGTGATGTGATAAACGGTCACTCCACAGTGGTCCCCTCCAGTATTTCATCTTGTGTATTTGACTTACTTCACTCCGCATGCTCTGTGAGGTGACGCTGAGCTGGTTCCAACCCAGTGACTGTGCACAGCAGACGGAAACACTCCTCTGCCTGGGGACTTGGTGGCAGCCACCACAGAAATTCACCTCTCAGAGGCCCTCCCTTGCTTATGCTGCCCCTCCAGTCCTTCTCCATCTCCTGCTCCTTCTCCAGGGACTGCTCTCTCCTGACACAGGCCCCACAGGTGCAAGACGGAGACTTGTTATCTGCTTAGATCCATTTCTTCTGGGTAGTGTGGTAGTCAACATGAAAACATTTACATACCAAATGAAAGAGGCTTTGGTAGTCACCGGGCCAGGGAAAGGAAGGAAGCAGGAGGCCAGCTGAGGCCCTGGAATGTGACTGTGAGCCAGATTTCACTCTTTGGTGATGTGCATGGGGCAATGGAGCGAAATGTAAAATGAAAATAAGATGATTATAGTTTCATGTAAAGGATATTATTCAGATAATAGAAATTTCATTTTGTCTGCCACTATGCATTTAATGGGTCTCAAATAAATTTTAAATTGTTGGGGACAGAATTAGCTCTTGTGATGAAAAGTTTGACAACCCCTGGCCTCAAGGGTTGGCAGGTGTTAACATCAATTTAGGGGCAGATAGTATACAAGAGAAGGGGCCCAAAAAATGGGAACCCATGGATTGAAATGCTACACTCTATAAAATATGACTGAAAAAGTGGAGGACTAGTCCAATACTCAAAACCCAAATAGAAGAGATTAACTAGAATAACTTTTCAAAATTTATAATATGTTCAAAATTTCGTTTTCCAAAGTAAACATTATCTCTTCAGAGTTTTCTTATCTCCCTGAGTAAACTAAACAGAAAAAAGCATGCCTTTATGATCTACCCTTCCTTACCTAGTTTATCACCAACTATTTCACCCATGGTGCTTCATTTCCATGCTGATGTGGGGTAGTGAAATTTCCTTCTTTGTTTTTTTCTTTTTCTCTCTGAATTTCATATACATTTTATTATATTTAGATGAACTCAGTGTGTTACCATGTAAAATATATTTTAACATTTTTTATTAATCATTCTATTGGAGGTCTTTTATAAATCATAATAATCCATCATTCAATTTTATTAATCACCCTGGTACATATGTTGCCATCAACATTTCCAAACATATTCTTTCCACTTAAGTCCTTGATGTCAGCTCCCTCCTGTATCCCCTCTACCCCCTATCCTCCCACCCTCCTGAATCCTTGATCAATTATATTATTATTATTATTATTTTGTATCTTACATAGCCCATTCGTGGTGGTCATGTATTCGTGATGTCAATTTCATGATTGGGATGTGGGGATGGTGTCTGGCCTGTTAATGTGGAGATAGCCAATGAGTAGTCGATGAGGCCTCTGTGTGGGTATGGCTTTCTCCTGAGAATTCTGGGAAGTCTCACAGTACTTCCCAATTGGAAATCAGGGACTTGACTCTTGGTCTCTGGGAGTCAGTCTCTGAGATGACGAATCAGTGACAAGACAAGATGGCAGGGTCTGAGGAACTGGAGGAGCCAGAGGAGGAGTCACATGGCCTTACCCTGATGGAACCAGACCTCTGAAGCTAAAGAAGCCATGTGGAGACCCCTGTCAGTGCTGAGTTGCTTCTACCACCACAGGATGCTGTTCATGGACCATGAGCCCTGGAAGCGAGGAACCATGGGGAGGCCCCTGCTAGCACCAGGATGCTTCAACTGTACGTGTTTCGTGAGTCAGAAGGAGACTTTATAGACTGGTATTGGACAAATGGGCTAATATTGGACTTGTGGCCTTGAACTGGAGTGGGTTGGGATCCTTTCTCAATGTCCTGGTCCTCTTGTATATAAACCTTTCCCTTATATCCATATGCATATCTATGAATTTGTTTCTCTAGTCTACTTGGATTAACACACCATTATTTTCCTTCCCCAACCTTTCTGTTATGAATCCCCCTGTGGAGGTGGGGCTACATATCCATTCTTATGTTATGATGGGTTCCCCTTCCTCCTCTTCCCTTCACCCATCATTTCTCTGTAGGCATGATATCTCTATTCCCACTGCTGGTCATCAGGAGTATATGTGTGCTGAAGTCTATGTGTTGAGAGTAGTGTACTCTCAAAGACTGTACTCTATAATATAGCCATATTTTTAAAGTAGAACTGGGTCCTAGTAGTTTGGGGGAGAAAGCATTCAGGAAATAGAGGAATGATGTGTGTTTTGTCAGTGCTATTCTGCACCCTCATTCAATCAACCTGTACTTGTAATCGTTTGTGTAGCGGGGTGAGTGTGAGGGTGCCCAAATGTGTACAGATGGACTTTGGGGTTCTACTAAAATGCCCTTTGTCCTTCGTTCACATTGATATAATTGTTTACTCCCAAACAATTTGACACCTGATATTTGATCCCATCAACACCTCATGTTCACATAACAGGTATGCTTCTCCCATGTGGGCTTATTTACTTCCCCACTACATGCCAGGGTGTTTAAATTCAAGTTTTTAACACCCCACACATTATAACTACACACACACATGCCTACATTGATTACTCCTTTGTGGTAATCCATATTAAAGGATGTCACATGTATTATCAGCAAGTGTTTCAAGTCCTCCTCACTGGCAGGAAGCAAGATCGTGTCATCTGCAAGACACACCTTGATATAATTGCTTCAAAACACCAACCTTGCTGTCTTTGAGTCAGTGCTGACTCATGACGACCCCCTGTGCCTTTCTAAGACTAGGACAGGTTAGGGTAGTAGAAAGCGCAATCTGTCTCCCAAGTTCTGGCTGGTGGTTCCAACTGCATGTGGGTCACCGTGCAGCTCCTCACCATGACCCCCTCAGGGCTCCCATTGAGACAGCTGAAGAAGGTCTTTACTTAGAGTCTGGCCTTGTTTGGTATAAAATGACATTCTGTGGAAACTAGATCCCTTCTCCTGCTGGAGCTGGATCCTGCATTTGACTCATTAGCCTCCTAGGGTTCTCCGGAGCCATCAGAGGACTGCTGATTTGGATCCATTGGGCTGCTCGCAGATTCTGTCAGCTGGGCCTCTGACAGCATGTTTTCTTTCTACTTCGTCTCCTGCTTTCTGCCCATCAGTCCCTGCAGCCACAGGAGTCAGGAGAAGCCCTAAGCCTCTATCTGACCAATAGACTTGAAGTGAAGCTGACTCACCCAATTACAACTGTGTATGCCATTTATTGATATAAATATTTTTCCATAGACATACTCATACAAGTACCACAGGTTTCACTTCTCTAGAGAACACAGGGTAATACACACACATTGTCATTGTTGTTAGAAAATGTTTTAGTCCAGGTAGACTAGAGGAACAAATTCAAGGACACGCATATCGATATAAGGAAAGGGATAAAAAGGAATGGGACATGGAGAAAGCATCCCAGTATAGTTCAGTTCAAAGTCCTAAGTCCAATATTTACCCATATGCCTGAAATCAGTCTATAAAGTCTTCTTCTGACTCACGAAGTCACAGGTCAGTGGGTGCAGAATCCCAGTGCTGGCAGGGCACCTCGTCTCCAGGGCTCAGGGTCCATCAACAGCAGCAGCAACTCATGGCTGGCAGAGGTCTCCATCTGGCTCCCCCAGTTTCAGAGCAAACTCCATCAGGGCAAAGCCGTGTGGTCTCTCCGCCGGCTCCACCAGCTTCTCAAATGCTGCCAGCTTGTCTTATCCATGATTAATCGTCTCTCTAACTCCCAACAACTGGGGAAGATAGCTTCTCATCTTCATGAGGGAAATACTGCGAGATTTTTTCAGAAGTCTCAAGAAAAAGCCATGCCAACATAGAGGCCTCATTGGCTACTCAATGGCTATCTCCAGATTAACAGGCTAGACTCCACCCCTACATTTCAATCATACAATTAACATACGCATATAACTGCCACAGATACCATCAATTCATTTCTAACACAAAGCAACTTGTGAATGACAGACAGAAACCTGTCTTGCCCTGCACTATCCTCACAGGTCTTTTGATGTTTAAGCCATTGCTGCAGAGACTGTGGACGCTCTTCCTATGTGTTACTGCTCTTCTACTGGACAAAACACGATGGTCTTTCCCATGAATTACTCTTTCATAGAAACATGTCTAAAGTGTGTGAGGGGAAGTAATGCCAGCCTTGTTTTCAAGAAGCATCCTGTCTGTACCTCTTCCAAGACAGATAGGTTTATTCTTTTAAACATATGAATTATATATAAAATTATAAATAAATATATAAGCATATAATATAATATAGTGTGTGTATATATGTAATTCATTATTTATAACAAATTATTCTCATTGTTGGAATTTAATATTCTGCAACAAACTGGGTTAGGGTACAAACAGTGCACAGAAATTACTGTGTTAGTCCATGTAGACTAGAGGAACAAATTTCAAAGACACGCATATGGAAATAAGGAATCAGTTTATATTCAAGAGGAACAGGACATTGAGAAAACATCCCAGCCCAGTCCAGCTCAAAGTTACAAGTCCAATATTAACCCCTATACCCAAAATCAGTCCATAAAGTCTCCTTTCAACTCACAAAGTCACAGATCAGTGAGTGCAGAGTCCCGGCACTGGCAGGGGTCTCCCCATGGCTCCTCGCTTCCAGGGTTCAGGGTCCATCAACAGCATGCTGCTCCAACTTCAGAGGTCTGGCTCCATCAGGGCAAAGCTGTGTGGTCTCTCCACTGGTTCCTCCAGCTTCTCAGCCACCGCCATTCTGTGTTGCCTGTGGTTAATCATCTCTCTAACTCCCAACAACTGGGGAAGATAGCTTCTCATCGTCACGAGGGAAATATTGTTAGATTTCCCAGGAGTCTCAGGTGAAAGCCATGCCTACACAGAGGCCTCATCGGGTACTCAATAGCTATCTCCAGATTAACAGGCCAGACTCCACCCCTACATTTCAATCATAAAATTAACATAAGTACATGACTGCCACAATTACTAATACTGGTTATTGTTGTATATGTTCTAATTTTCAGAAGTAGACTACCAGGCCTTTCTCATGAGGCAATTCTAAGTACAGTTGAACTTCTAAGTACAGCTTGGGGAGAAGTCCATGCCTGATCAGAGTACACAGTAGCAAATGAAGAGTGAGGAAGAGAGAGTGTAGTGCATCCTGACCCACTAATCCTTGAGGAGGATATCCCCACTCAGAACAGTCAATGCACAGAGAGGACCATATGACCCACCTGACTATGAAACATGACATCCCTCTTTGACCAAAGGCCTACTAGGACAACACTGGAGACAGAAGGTTTGGATTACATCCGGTCTATCCACACCACACAGATGCAAAACACTAATGGCCTACAGCAAAACAGCAGGTGGAAAAGAACATGGAGGTCCTGAGGTAGTGCCAGAGATAGACTTTGAGGCCAGGGTATGACACCCTATCTGACTCACCCAGAGGACACTCCTAGAGGTTAACAAACAGATCTTGAACTATTTACATGCTTTTCTTCTGTTATTATTTTTACATTTTTACTTATTTATATATTTTTTTCTGTACATTAGCTTGTGTTGTCATAATTTTGTTTTCTTTTGTGCCTTCTTCTTGCAACATTTTGTTGTTTTGTACATATTATTATCTCTGCAAGTCTATCTAGAAAAGATAGGCTGGATGAACAGTCTGAGGATATAGTAGAAGGGGAGGTGGGGGAAAGGAGGTGGTGCTGACCAACTCAGGGACAAGGGAACATCAAGCAATCCAAAATCAGTGGCAAGGTGGATGCGAGTTGTCTGATCAAGAGTAATGTAACCCAGAGAGGTTATTGAAACCCAAATAAAGGCTGAGCATGATAGTAGGATCAAATGGAAACAAAATGAATTAGAGGAAAGAAATAGGACGCAAAGGGCATTTATAGAGGTATAAATTCAGGCATGTGCATAGGTAAATATATTTATAAATGATGTTGGGGAAATATATCTATGTGCATACATTTTTAGGATCTATATTAAGGCAGCAAATGGATATTGGGTCTCCACTAAATTACTTCCCCAATGCAAGAACACTTAGTTTCATTAAGTTGTCAATCTATGATGCTCACCTTTCAAATATAATGTAGAAAACAAAGCATTTGCATAGCAAAAATGGTGAAGAAAGCTGATGGTGCCCCTCTATAAAAATATATAGCATCAGAAGTCTTGAAGTCTTGAAGATAAACAAGTGGCTATCTCACTCAGAAGCAATAAAGTCCATATGGAAGAACCACTCCAGCCTGTGTGATCATGAGGTTTCATTAGGACCAGGTATCAGGAATCAAACACCCAGAACAAAATACCTTCTCATTGTGAAGGGGATTGTGGAGTTGAAACCCAAAGCTCATTAGACATACCCTAACAGATGTGTCACAGGGATGAGATGAGCCAGTCGGGGTTTAGCATAACACTGGTGAAACATACAACTTTCCTACAGTTCTTTAATGCTTCCTCATCCCACTATCACGATCCCAATTCTATCTTAAAAATCCAGCTAGACCAAAGCATGTACATGGGTACAGATAAGAGCTGGAAGCACAGGGCGTCCAGGAGAGATAAACCCCTCAGGGGAAATAATGAGCATAGTGATACCAGGAGGAGAAAGAGAATATGGGAGGAGATAGGGGAAACAGATCACAATGATCTTTATATAAGTCCCTCCCAGGGCAATGGAAAACAGAAAAGTGGGTGAAGGGAGGCATCTGTCAGTATAAAACATGAAAAAATTAATATCAATTTATAAATTCTCAAGGGCTCATGAGGGAGAGAAGGTGGGGGAGGATGGGAAAAAATGACAATATCAAGGTCTCAAGCAGAAAGAAAAGTTTTTGAAAATGATCGCAACAAATGTGTCTGATACAGTGGATGTATGGTATGTATCAATTGTGATAAGAGCTATATGAGCCCTCAATAAAATAATTTCTAAAACAAAGAATAAATTGGACCCCAATTGGGATGAGAATTGTGAGCCCCCAAATCTGTTCATATGTCTATGGTTTATTTATATCCCTGGGTCATTTAAAGACTTTATGACCATGCTTATGTTAGAGAATATTATCACTCATTCTCCTAGGCTATAAAGTAATAATACTGATAGTGTGATTTATTTAGCCATTGGTTTAGGATTTAAAACACTATTGATATAAATATGATACAAGTTAGACTGGCTACAAACTGAAATACATGAACTGTTGACTTGTACATATTAAACTCTTAAGTGATTGGACACTATTTAAACATACCATGGAAGTTAGTAGTAGAGGGGCATTTTTAATAACATTCAAAAGGACAGAACTACACCTACCAGATTAAGGCATGTCAAATAAAGCAATAATAACACTAAAATAGAAAGAACATTATAGTCCTGGTCCAACTGTCATTGGACACCCTCAAGGCAAAGGCCTAACCAACGTCCAAAGATCACACAGTTCTATTACCTTGGGATAGCATCCATCTGGTTCGGAGACACTGAGGAATTTCAACCTTAAGACCAAGATCTGTAGGTGAGTTTAAGGTAGATCCAAACTCAATTAGGAGAATTTCTGCATCAAATTATTTTTGTGTAGTGTATCAAGAATGATATGATCTTCCAAAAAACAGAGTCTAACGTCCCAGTAGTATATAGCAGTTGGCCTCGTAGTCATCAAAAGAAGCATCAAAAGAAAATGAAAGAATACAGAAGAGTGCTGTTCAAAAAGTATGTTCAGATAGTTCAGAATGTATAATAGGATAAAAAATGGTATTGAAGGAAGTAGAGGAAATTGCCTTGAAGACATTGGTTAAATAAAAGCACAGCCCAAGAATTGACATGATATGCATTAAAGAGTGCAGAACTGGATTTGCTCATTAATATATAACCAAGAATTATATACTATATAATTATATATAATTATATATTATATTATATATAATATATTGTATATAATTATATATATAAGAATTATATATTAATATATAATATAATTATATATTAATAATAACCAAGAAATGTGGAAGACAGTTACATTGTTAAAAAACTTATAAAAGTGTTTATTAAAGAAAAATTCAAAATGTCAAGCTATTATTTTAACATATTTTGCCTAAATTAAGGGGTCAACAACTTTTTAGACAGAAAAGCCAATCCAATCATTCATTATTTTGGAATCCAGAATATATTTTTTACAAAGGAATGAAATCATTATTATCTGAATACTATCCTTTTGAATTTTTCGATTTCACTTCAGGACCACGTGGACATACCAGAAGAACCCACGATGACTCTCCATTTTGCTGAACACTGACCTAGATCATCACATCCATGTTGGATTTATTTACTTCATTTTCTAAAAATCATTTTATTGGGGGCTCATACAACTCTTAGCATAATCCATACATGCATCTACTGCATGCAAAGCACATTTGTTCCTTTGATGACATCATCATTCTCAAAGCATTTTTTTCTACTTTGGCCCTTGATATTGGCTCCTCCTTTTTCCATTCCCTCTCAGCTCTCCCCTCCATCATAAACCCTTGATAATTTATAAGATTATTATTTTTTCATATTGAATGCTATTTGATGTCTCCCTTTCCTCACTTCTCCGTTTCCTGTGCCCCAGGGAAGAGGCTATATGTACATCCTTATAATTGGTTCCCCTATTCTACCCCACCTCCCCTCCATTCTCCTGGTATCACCACTCTCCCCATTGGTCATTAAGAGATAATCTCTCTTAGATTTCCCATGTTTCTGGCTCCTATTTGTACCAGTGTACATCATCTGGTCTAATCATATTTTTAAGGCAGAGTTCAGATCATGAGAGTGGGAGGGAGGAAGCATTTTTATTTTCTTTATTTTTAAGGACCTATTTCTCTCTTCATGAATTATGTTCTCCACCCCTTTCCTAGTCATCAGTCATTAGTGTTCTGTTTATTGAATTTGTGGAAATCATAATTTAGAATGAGTGTTCACATGGCAATATGTTGGCTCACTTAGATTTGTTTTAATTATACTTTTATAGCTTCAACTTGCATATGACCAATTGTTGGTCTGATAAACAGTCAGGCATGGATCTTCCTTTGGCTGGCATAATTGAATTTCTCAATTTTATTTGTCTACAGATAAAATTAATTAGACACCTGTTCCATCTTGGCAAGATGCTTGGTAGAGCTATCATTTACGTTGTTGAACAAAGGAAGTCTATCATGTTATCTTCAGCTTCACTTCTACCAGCAGAGGAATATTTTATGACTACTGATAATTTCTCACTGAAATCACCAATAAATGCCAATGCTCCTTGATTGCATGTTTCCAGATTATGTTGTTAGAAGCTTTTTGGATTTTTTTCATTTTTTACATCAGTGGTTGGTATTATTGAGTAAGAGTCATTTTAACTGTTTGTCTTTGTAGTAATATGGACATTATCCTCTCACAGATAATATTGTTCTTCAAAATAGTTTGGGGATGTCCTTTTGAAGTAAATTCCTAATTATGTGCTATCCTGGGTTAACTAAACCATGTGATGACCCTATTCCAAATGGCCACTACCAGTCCATTTCAGCTCGTTCCTGCATCAGGTATACCTGTTTATGTATCTCATTTTATTTTCAAAGCTTTCAATTTCTTTAGATAGTTACTTTGTACATTCCATATAATTGGCTTTTGCACCTGTTTCTTCTGATTTCCAGTTGTGTCTCATATGAATTGACATTACAGAGTCACTACAGCTGACTTCCTGTGTGGGGACAGCTCCTCTCCAGTTCTGCTTTGAATACCTTCCACCGCAAGGGCCCGTCTCTTTACACCAAATGAAACAAATTTCCGCTGTTACTCATAAAGTTTGGGGTGGCCAATCCCTCAGGAAAGTGTTGTTTCCAACTTTTTCTGCAGTTGTCTTATTCTGGAGGTTCTTCTGACACCTATTCATTATAGGTGGTGACCATGCCCTTATTTGAAAATCAGGTAGCATAGTTTCTACAACCTAGTAACCATCAAGTCACAATAATACCGCAGACTGACAGATGAGTTGTGGACATGCTATCTAGTCATACCTAGCTAGGGGTGAGGTTAAATCTACCAACCAAGCTGGCTGCACAACACCTCAGTGATGGCAGAAATCTCTTGATTAAGAGGGAGAGACAAAATAGAGTCAACTATTCTTTAACTCTTCATCTTCTGCAGGATTTGGATTTTTCAGCTGGTTCGTTGATCTCTTGCTGCATCAACTGCCAATCAAAGAGCCTCCTACAACCTACCATGAGTGGATTCATTGGACAGGCTTCAGACCTCTGCATTCACTAACACGTGGCTCCTGCTTTCTATGCTTCCTCATCCTGGAATGGTGATCCCATTACCTGTTGATTCCTGTTCATTGGAGGACTCACCTTGAACTATTTCTGTTTGTTTGTTTGTTTTGTTGAGGGGGCCGCACTGTCCTCTTGTGGTGGTAGTAGGAGGTCCAGCCTTGCTCCTGGAGAGCTGCTGCTGGATTTGAACCTCCAAACCAGTGGGTCGCAGTCCTGAGCGCAACCACTACGTCACCAGCGCTCAGCTCAAATTCTAAAGCTATGTTTGACATTCGTTGAGTGGAGTTGCCGGATGGGTGGAGAGAGGGTGAGGTGGAGAGAGGAAGCCAGCTATGGGGATCTGCAGACTGTCTCCTATCTGGAGGACAGATGTAGGGAGGAGTGGGCAGGGAAAGATGTCGGGCAGTGTAAGATATGACAAAACAATAATGATTACAGAACAATGAGGACTAGGGGGGGAGGGGAAAGGTTAGAGGGGGAATGAAGTGGGGAGTACATATCAAGGGCCCAAGGAGAAAGGCGGATGTTGGGAGAATGTTGACGAGGACAGGCAAGTGGGGGTGCTTGGCACAGTTATGTAACAATGTATTGAACTATGTATGATGAAAAGTGATGTACGAGCTCCCAATAAAATGATTAAAATATATTTTACTATATGCATGGAAGCACTCTGGAGAGCCCAACCTAACAATTAATTTAAATATTCGCTCTGCTCTGAAAATTGCTCATCAATGTAGGTTAGCTAAAATAAAAGCAAGAAATGAGGAAGTAAATGAGCTGAAGAGAAAGTGTCAGAGGTCTGCATGAGAAGAAAGCATACTGTAAAATATTAGAAAGAAATATGCAAAGATTTAGCAAACCAAAACAAAGAAAATACATGACATTTCACAAGATGGCAGAGATGAAGGAAAATATGAAGCCTTGAATTGCAATGTGAAAAGATTCTATAATTAAGATATTGAGTGGTACACAAATCATTCATAAAAGTGAGAGAAATATACAGAGTCATTGTACTATAAATGATTGGCTGATGTTCCACAGTTTCATGACGCAGTATATAATGGAGAAGTAAACTGAAAAAGGAACTACAAGCAGCACCAATGACACTGGCAAGCCTCCAGGAGTTGATGGAATACCTAGAGAAATGTTTCCAACTGCTACAGTGCTACAAAGGACTCAATCATTTATGTATACTAATGCATTGGGTAGATGGTTACCAGTCTAACTGTCTGGAGGAAATATCTGGGTCCATTTTAAATGAAGTTGACCTAGCAGAATGTGGAAGTTATCAAACAACATAGTTAATATCACAAATAAAATTTTGCTGAAGACAAAAATGGTTGCAGTGGTATATAAAATGCAAGGACCATAAGAACATTGGTGTCAGAATAGGGTTAAGAAGGGTGGGAGGTGGAGGTGTGTCTGGCCTCTTCCTTGTGACAATAAGCCTTGGGAGGTGAGGAGGTCAGATGTGGCTCTCCACGCCATTTTGTACAAGCTTGTTATTGCTGCCTTTGATGAGGTAGATAGAATAGAGTCTTCGTGTTAAAAAAAAAAATGGCGGGATTTGAAAACTGTAGTGAACAAGAGGATGGGGAAATCAGTCTAACAATCATAAGGAACTGAATACTGCCAACAAGCCAAATGAAAAAAAAATGGAGCCTCCCATATAACTGATAAAAAGAAAAATAGTAACCCATATCTTAATTTTATTCAAAAGAGACATTGATCTGACTTCTGATATGAATAATTATAATGTATTGGCATTGCTTAAGCCAGCATACTTGTAATAATTTTATACATCAGCAGTTGAAAACCAAGATAGACCTCAGTGATTTCTCTCACTCTTGTCCCAATTCCTTATTTAGTATTGATTATTTAAAGAACACATGTGTGGTAGCTTAAACATTCTTTGTTTCAACATATGTTTTCTTTGCAAACAACAAAATTAAAGGGGTTGAGGTCATGGCCTCTGAAACATCAGTTGAAATAATGATCTTCCTTACAAATCTGGTCACTGCTTCTTTCTCTTTAGTGTGAAATACAGAAATGTAATACTAACTCATTGAATTCATATAAAAATATGCAATTACATATGTAAATTAATAACTTTAAGTAAACTGCAATAAATAAGTGATGCACTAATATTATGCTATTATACCCCATGACATTAAATATAAATCTAGCACTATATGTACTATATTGACCTCACAACTTTTGTTTTAAGCCTGTTGCATACTATAATTAAACTATTCCTAGCAAAGCATTCAGCTTATGTATTTTTAAAATATAAGGTTTGGTGGGTAACAGGCTATTCCAGTGCAAGGTGGATTAAAACTGCAGTCATTTAACTAAGTCACTGTTTTGAGAGATGTGGGCAATGCTTCTGGACTCAGAGAGCACAGTTTCTCTTCCCCTCGCTTACACTTGCATCTGTAATCAGCAGGCAGACTGATTGATGGTTGCATTTTATAAGACGGCCTAGCTCATTGGCCAACTGTCAGCATGGATGTGGGAGTCTGGGCCAAGTGTCTATCATCTATCTCATGATAGCAGTGGCAGGCATCCCAGGACTTTCAAGAGAAAACATGTTTGTGTGCAAGTGTTGTTGCCTCTGCATCATTGGGCTGGATGAATCTGGAGTCACTGGTGAGCCACTCACTGTCAAAGGCAAGAATGTAACTGAGAGAAGTTGTAACAATGTTTGGAAAGTGCTTCTACTAGGGTAACGAACAATCATAAGTGAATATGCAATCTCAATTTGCCTATCAAATCTTTAAGTTGTGTTTTTTCCAAGTCAGGCTTATGTGACTCTTTATTCAAAAACTCATTTTAAAAATTTGACACCTAATAGCTATAAAGATAATGATTATTATATAAAGTAATATTATATATAGTAAATAATTGGGTTATTTTATTGCCTAAGTTAATTTTACTTATTGTGGTCTGAAAATAATATATATATATAACATTTACTGGTAATTTTTAAATTGTTCTCCTCAGTGAATTTTTGGGCCACATATATTTCTGAATCTATTGAATTTTTATAATTGAACTACATTTCATTGTTATTGCTTTCATTTTCTTACTCCTCAGTTGCAGTGATAAAATGTCTGCATTTAATTTAAGTGTTGTAGACCATCATGCCAGCAATAGAAAGTAATAGGAACCACAAATTGAATACCAGGCTTATGGTTTTGTGTGTGTGTTAATGTATAAAGTAGTTCGATCAGATCTACTGATAACAATGCAATAACTGAGAAGATTCTAAGTATGTTTCTATTATACATTGCCCATATTTTGTATGCTGGGCCCTTGGCAATATTAACAGTCTTGCAGGGAAGGAATGCTGTACGCTTTCCAATAATCAAGCAAATTAACTTGCTAGTATAAAATTCAAAATTTTGCTAAGAATTCTGGGAGAGTCCTGTAACTATGTTACAAGTGCTTACTCCATTTATATTAAATTTATATGTATATATAAAAGTAAAGAATTCTTTGTGTTTGTAAGCTGAGTATTCTGATTTTGTAATGAAAAATGGCATTCACTTCAAAAGTTTATATATATATTAGAAAATGTTGTCAAAATATGTATGATAAACAAGCAACCATTTAGCATTTTGAATCATTAATTCTATGCATTGAAGAATGTCATTTGTCACTTTCAGTATGTTCTGCAAACGATAATTTCCAATATTCTGTGTTGAGAAAAAAATCAAGAACTTTTTTTGTTTTGTCTTATGTAATTGATGTTCTACTTGAACTCTTCTAATTTAGAATAGTATCTATAAGTTACAAACATTTCTTAAGAAGATATGTGCATGTTTGCACTGTTAAAAGATGGAAATTTTCATAATAACACTTAAGACAAGAGAAGCAATGAGAACTCAATAGGTAGTTTTCAAATAATATAACGAGGGCAATCCAAGAAAACCTTTAAATGGAAACTAATTTATATTTGTAAGCAATGGAACTATTTATTTATGGTAGATAGACTCTACTAATGCACTCAATATGTGTGATATTTTCTTGTTGAATTATCTTGGTGTATTCCTTGAAAAGTATACAGTCTTCTTAATTCCAAACAAATGCAGAATGCATGTACATGGATTAAGCCTCCAATGAATCTCCTCTCACCATAGTCAAGGTATGTGAGTAACTTTGCTATCATCCAGAGTACATTAAGAAGTAGATAATCACAGATGCACTCGGCTAAAATTTAACACTTGATTAGTTGATCTCTCTTAGAATTATTTTAAATTTGTTCTATTTAAAAAAATTTGACTTCCCTCTACTGAGGTTTTACTCTATTGTATTTCAATATTCTTGTTATTTTTATATGGGGGTTATATTTTACTGAATATGAAATCTGAGATAGGTAAATCAGTAGATACAGTAGCTGGATTAATGGTTTCTCAGCAGGAGAAGTTGTGGGAAATGGCAACACAATAAAAATGAGTACTAGGAATTTAAAAAATGTTTGAAAATTGATAGTGGTGATGATGGTGCAACTCTTCTTGATATCATTGAACTATTAAATTGTATGATGTATGTATTGTATGCCAATAAAACTGGATTTAAATACACCCTTTGTTGAGCAAAATAGAATAGTCTCATAAGGTATTTATGGGGGAAAGGAGTACATTTATCATTGTTATTACATTTCTTTTAGAAATACATATGCAGAATTTTTACTAGAAATGTAGTTGTGCATTGTACTTGCACATCTTTCTATAAATTATATTTGTAATAAGACAACTTTATGCAGAAATGTTTGTGTCTTTCATACATGTATATAAGAAAGAAAGTTGGAAGTGTACCTCTTGTCACCCACAAGCAAGTTCATTAAAATAATGTGTGATCACTGAACGGTAAATGAAGCTAAGAAAATTAGTTAAATAGAAAGTCATGTATAGCATTTATCAAACATTATTTAATTTCCCCTTTCCCCATATCTCTCACTCCTATAGTATATCTTTCACAAAATGCACACATTTCTTAAAAACTTATTTCCTCATATTCAAAATTTCACAACTTCTGTCTTGTATCCAGGTCCTTCTTGACTTACTCTATGCTTTTCTTTTTTTCACAAATTTTCTAAAGTAAATCCCTCTAGCTTTTCAGTAAATTTCACTTATCACTGTTTTCATTACCTACACCTGAAGAAATGGAGCTAAATGATATCTCTTTTTAAAAAATGGAGAAAAGTTTTTTTATGGAGGTTCAAAAGATAGACATTAATTCATTCTCCTGAGTATATGAGAGCAGTAAGAGTTATGTTGAAATTTAATTAAAAATAATATGTGGTTTATATGTATCAACATGCTTATATCATGTTAACTCAATAAAGTAAGCATAATAATAATAATAATAATTCAATGAAAGGTGTATAATTATTAGTTTCAGTTGTCAAAGAGAAAATTCTCAACTTTTAGAAGCTAAATTCCTTCTTAGCTACATATCAGTAATAGAAAAACGTATCTTCAGAGCCTAACTTCTGAATCTATGTGAAGCTATAGCCTTTCACTAAATTCACCTGTCTTTGTGCTGTTTTATCAAAAATGCTCTAAGTGGGTCTCTTTAAAAAACAGAAAATTATTTTCTCAGATTTTAGTTTATGAAATATCTGAATAGAAAGTAATATTGCTCAGAGAATTCTTTCTCCATTGTCCTGTGGAAGGTTCATGCTTTTTGAATCCTTGACAGATGTCATGGGATGCAATTCTCTCTCTCCCTGTGTTAGTCTGGGTAGACTAAAGAAACAAACTCATAGACACACATATGGATATAAGGGTAAGGTTTATATCTAAAAGGAATGGAACATTGAGAAGGCATACTAACCCAATCCAGTTCAATGTGATAAGTCTGATATTAACCCATATGCCTGATACCAGTCTACAAAGTCTCCTTCTGACTCACAAAGTCACAGGTCAGTTGGTGCAGAATCCCGGCACTGGCAGGGGTCTCCCCATGGCTCCTCGCTTCCAGGGCTCAGGGTCCATCAACAGCATCCAGTGGTGGCAGAAGCAACTCAGTGCTGGCAGAGGTCTCCACGTGGCTTCTCCAGCCCAGCTTCAGAAGTCTGTCTCCATCAGGGTAAGGCCACGTGTCTTCTCCTCCAGCTCCTCCAGCTCCTGGGATGCTGCCATCTTCTTTTGTCCATAGTTCTTCATCTCAGAGACTGACTCCCAACAAGGGAAGATGGCTTCTTATCTCCATGAGGGAAATATCGCAAGATTTCCCAGAAGTCTCAGGAGAAAGTCATGCCCACATAGAGGCCTCATTGGCTACTCAAGGGCTATATCCAGATTAACAGGCTAGACTCTACCCCTACATCTCAATCTAGAAATTGGCATAGATGTATGACCGCCACACTCCCCATCCCTTTTTTCTCACTTTCTTTTTCAATCACTTTTCTGTTTAAAAAAAAAATTAGAACACATTTACAATAACACTAATAATTACCATAGCAAAGAATAACTATCAAATAGTATCGTAAACAGGTATAATGCTAAATTTACAACTCATATTTTCTGGAGATAGAAATTTATGTCAGCTGGGCTCAGTTGTCTACTACTTTCCTGCATAGAATATACAGGACCTTTATGTATCAGCAGATAAACTCAAACTATAACTCTGAATGACAAAAAACACCTGGAAAGACAGATAATTGCATCTGTCTTTGTAGTTAAATTTGAATGAGAGTAATGATTTCTTAAAGACAAGTACTCACCATTAAGGTTTTGTGGACTATGTTTAGTCTTGCTTATATGAGAAGGTAAAATATCAAAGTTAGTGAAACCTTAGAGCATGAATATTAACTCAAAAAATGAGCAAATTTAAGTGTTGTAAGTGATTAATCCAATCAATTTCTAATTAAAATTAAAAAGTGGAGGTTCAAATCCACCCATATGCTTTGGAAAAATATTTGCTGATCTAATTTAGCAAAAAGCATTTCTTGAAAATCTGGAAAAAAAACATGTATGCTTTTAATGAGTTGGAATGAACTTGACAACTCATTTTGTTAAACAAATATCCTGACTTTTTAGTAAAACTCTGCCAACTCTTCAAAAACTGACCATCACATAAATGAAACCATGCATAAGTTTTAGACTTGCCAATATATTCTTCCATAGAGAAAGGAAGAGCATTTGGGGGAGGTGGAGAATGGAGGTGGTCGATATGTTATTTTTTAAAAACAAATTTAAAATGCTGCAGTCAGATATATTAACTTAATGCTTATTTGTTTTATTTGTAATTTTCAAATAGAATATTCACATACACAAAGCCAAACAAAGACTATTGCAACCTTGTGCCATAGTTAAAAAGTATAATTCACCACAAATTCTTCACATCCTGATGATCAGTCTACATGGAATTTTCACTTTCTAGCCATTCATATCACTATAATCACATTCTGTCCTTGGATGTCTCCCCCAAGCATTATCTATTTGATGCTATTAGCAGTGCAGCACAGCCTTGCAATGATAGCTAATGCCTTTAATTTCCTTGCTGCAGGAATGAGATTGAAGGTGTAAACTTTTTACTATATTCACAGAAACTGTAAAGTATTTGGCCCTAGTTATTTGCTTAATCACTTACTATCCTACTACATTTTACTGCTGAACATTTGCAAAGTATTTGAAGTTGTATTTAATAAACATGATGCATTAAATAAATACATGATTATATCAAATATAAGGGTGAAAGTAATTGAAAATATTCTAATCGCTTATCATGATGGTGAAAGCTTTTAAATTTAGGATATATTTCATGATCAATTATGTAATTATCTGTAGTAAATTTGTTCAATTGCTGAATATCTTTTCCATTAAGCCATAGGTGTTATCATGTAAGATATATGGGTTAATTTTTGGCTTCCTTAATTAAGTAAAAACATCATCCAAGTGTAAGTTTGGCAAAAATCTAGTATTGCTTCAAAGATCAAATGAGATGGTATGAAAAATGAAATGCAAGCATCAATTATAAGAAAACATATTAAATATCAGAACTTAGCAATCACTATAAAACATGTGATGATCTTTTGAGAAAGAAATGTATGCTGAAATTAAGATTAGAAGACTGTTCCACAGGTAATCAGTGTTTAACTACATTTTCAAAAACTAGTTTCTATATTAACTTGATTGACCTGTCAAAAAGAAAAAAGAGGCTGAACCCTGGTGGCATGGTAGTTGTATGTGTGACTGAGGCCCATAGGGTTCACAGCTCAAATCCAGGAGCAGCTCTCCAGGAACAAGGCTGGGCTTCCTACTCCCATCATGTCAGTGATGCCACATTAAAAAAAGTTTTAAAATTATTTGCCAATCAAATTTCATTTTTCACATATTTCAAATATTTGGACACCTACGAGGTAACGTGCTGAAAATAAACTGATACTATATTTAGTGTACGAAGGTATGGCTACACAAATGGGAAAGAGATTTGAAAATGAAAACTCAAATTAACTACCATTTTTTGGGGTAGCACTACTTTTCAATTTTTTCCCTCTGACAGGTTTCATAGTTTCTACTGTATACATACTCAGATATATATGTATATATACTATATTGTCAATATGAATATCCTGAATTCATATTCTTTAAATATAGAATTAACGTTGAATTACTTTATGTATTATGAATGTATTACTTCTGAATATACATGTATATAAACTGTATATGCATATTCCACATACACTCTAAATTCAGAATATATATTCTGAGTATATTATATATGTGTATATATATATTTATACATATTCTGGGGACAATAAAATAATTTATTATGTAGTAGGAAGATGACTATGATGAAGTAGCTATTGCAATACAAGAGAACTCAGAAGTGTACCTGACCAAAGAGTGAGATAGAAGACATCTTCACATAGGATAGGACATGTAAAGGAACAGCATAGAGGAACCAAGCAGAGAAAGGAATATTTAAAGCAGATTTTATTTTGTGTACAGAAAATGTAGTGGCAAAAGATGCAACTGTAGAAATTGAGTTAGATTGTGATAATTTTCAAGAAATATTTAATAGTCTATTTTTTCAGAAAAAATAAGAAGTCAAGCTTTTAAGCTGATAGAGTATAATGATTACAGTACAACAATGTACAAAATTTTATTTGATGCATTCTATTATAAGATGGTCAGCTTGCTATATATGAATATAATGACCACTGTTTTATAGAGAAGGGCTGAAGCATAACAATGAGTGAGATACTGGTATAGATCCAGAAATCTGGACTGAAGGAAAGCTATTTACAAATTGTTATGTAAATATAATTATCTATGATAGAGAGGGAATAAATCCAGGGAATAAATCCTATAAATAAATATATTTATAGGATTTATTACCAAGGTAGAAGCTGGACCTTGGATCCCCACCCAAGCACTCCCTCAATGAACATAAATGAGTGTCACATGCATATAGCTCAAGAGCCGAAAAACCCACCAGCTTGTGCGACCATGAGGTGTGGAAAGAATCAGGTATTAGGCATCAAACACAAAATTCATATCATTATGTGCCCACCCTCCAGATATGATAGCTAAGGACTGAAGAGTGCAGAGGCTGACAGAGACGAAGAAGTCAATACCATCCAGCCACCAAATGACAAAGTGTCTGGGGCCTTAAAGGTTTGAAATAGAACAAGTAGCCATATACCGCAGAAGCAGCAAAGCCCATATGGAAGAAGTACACCAACCTGTGTGATCCCGAGGGATCGAAGGGAGCAGAATTCAAGCATCAAAAAAATAAGAACCACATCACTATGAATGAGGGTGAGAGCAGGGTGCATCCCCAAGGCCCACTTGTGAGCAGATGGGCACTCCCCAGTGGAGTCATGGGAAGAAGATGGGCCAGTCAAGGTGCAGTAAGGTAGCGTTGAAGCATACAACTTTCCTCTCGTTCCTCAGGTTTCCTCCCCCTAACTATCATGGTCCCAATTCTACCTTACAAATCCAGCTGAACTAGAGGAGGCACACCAGTAGAGATGAGAACTGAAAATATGCAGAATCCAGGACAGATGAACCCCTCAGGACCAGTGGTGAGATTGAAGTTACTGGATAGGTGGAGAGAAGGTGGAGTATAGAGAGGGAGCCAATTGCAGGGATCTCCACATAACCTCCTATCTGGAGGACACACATCGGAGGAGTGGGCCAGGAGACACATCGGACAGTGTAAACTATGACAAAGCAATAGTAAATCTATAAATTATTGAGGGTTGTTGGGGGGGGTGAGCAGAGATGGAGGGAAAAGGATGAGGGGGCTGATATCAAGGCTCAAGTGGAAGAACAGATATTTGGGGAATGATGACTGCAGCAGGCATGTGAAGGTGCTTGCCACAGTATATGTATTTATGTATTGTGAAACGTGATGTATGAGGTCCCAATAAAATGGTTAAAAAACAAACAAGAAACAAAAAAACACACAAACTGCTATATGCAGATTATATAACCTTGCTTTCTGAAAGTGAGGATTTGAAGGATTTCCTAATGAAGATCAAAGATTGCAGCCTTCAGTATGTCAAGATGAACTAAAGCCTCGCAACTGGACCAACAGGTCACATCGTGTTAAATGGAGAAAAGACTGAAGTTGCCAAGGATTTTGTCAGTCTTGGATCTATCATCATAGTCCATGGAGGTGCCAGTCAAGAGATAAAAAGACACATTGCCTACCTGCCTTGAGTACCTTATGACAATTCGTTCTCCTTATTTTCTGCTTCTGCATTCCAACTGCCATTAATTATCGAGGAATCTTCATTGTGTATTTTTTGTCAAATTCAGAATGAAGACACTGGTAGTATTCCTCAATTTATACAACACTACCTTTTTGGTTGATGCATAAATTTGAATATTAGTTGTATTGATGTGCTTTCCTTGAAATCAGAAGCATATAATCTTATCAGAGATAGTTTTGTATTTCAACATAGTTCTTGAAAAGTCCTTCTGAATGACAAATGCAATGTGAGTCCTCTTGCTTGTGCCATTTATGACACAGAACATTCTCACATAGAACAGCAAGTAGTTGTTGGTCCAAGATGGACAATACCAGCTCATTTCAGTTCTCTATGCATTCTGCTTTATATTTTAGGTGACTTTGAATTTTCCTATATGCATACTTTTCACATGAAAACTTATGATATTAGTAGATTTTTGAAGTTTTTTCTTCTATATTGAATCATGTCAACTCAGCAAATGAATACCCAGAAGGATCTATTCTTTGTGGCAGTATTGTACTCTGGTGTCAATTTCATGATTGGGAGTGTAGGGGTGAAGTCTAGCCTGTCAATCTGGAGAGAACCAATGAGGCCTCTGTGTGGGCATGGCTTTCTCCTGAGAATTCTGGGAAATCTGGCTGAATTTCCCCCCTGGTGGGGTGAGAGACTCACTACTCACTCCCTTGGAGATGCTCTCCCGATAAGATACAAGGTGACCCCATTGCAGCATGCTGATAGACTTTGAGTCCTGGAAAACTGGATGACTTTAGTAGGAAGGCTTATTGTGCCAACATGGCCAAGGAAGATAGGCAGGTTTTTTGTTGCAACATGGCCAATGAACACATGCAAGATCAATTGAAGGGTGGAGATATAAATTGCTTAGCAAACCCCGCCCTTTCTCTCATGATCTTAATCTTCAGAGCGTCTGCTGCCTGGTTGTTCCTGTACCACTATTTGTAAGCTACACTACCTGAGGGACTCCTAATTGGGGGACTGTGTTGCTGTGAGTTGAGGTTCCTCCAAGCCCTGCTTCTCCATGCTCCTGGAATATACATTTCTTGACCTGGGGACTGTCGACTCTGTTATCTAGCTGACTGCTGGTGACTTGCTTTGCTGTTTGCTGTTTGTGGCTAGATAGTCTGAATTGCTATACAATTCAGGGGACTATTTGACGGCCCTCAAGACTAGAAGGAATGCCAGTGTACGGTCTCATGCAAGTGAGTTGCAATGAGCCATTTATACTGTTTTATAGATTATCTGTTTATTTCTTACATTAGATATCTTTCTAGCTATATAAATATATATAAATAATTATTTGTGTCCTGATTTTGTTTCTCTAGAGAGCCCTGCCTAAAATAAGAACCCATGCTGAGATTCCTGCCAGTGCTGAGATGCTTCTACCACCACTGGATACACAAGACTCTGAACCCATTGGCCTGTGATTGTCCCAGTGTCATTGCATGTGTCACATGAATCTGAAGAAGATTTTATAGACTGGTATCAGATATATGTGCTAATATTGGATTTATGGACTTGGGTTGGGTTGGTTTGGAAAGCTTTGTCAATGTTCCATTCCTTTTGTATATAAACCTCTTCCTTATATTCATATGCATGTTTATGAATTTGTTTCAAGAGTCTCCCCAGACTGACACATTCTCATAGGCTTTTCTCCATTAAGGTCATGGAGGTCAACTTCACTTTGAGAAGGCCATTCTTCGTCAGTCATATTTTGAATGTCTTCTGGGTGAGAGAGGGTGTCTCTGGCACTGGTGCTTTCATTCCTGAGGCCTTCAGTACCTGACACTGTTTCTATCCCATGCACGATGTTTCCCGTGACTAATCCTTCTTCATGGTCTGTTCTTAGTGTTACATCACTGCTGAAACCTGTACACTTTTTCTGGCCATACTGATATTTGGAGATACTTGTTATGACATTGCTTACAGTATCACAGCAGCATACAAGCAAACACAATGACAAAGTCACAGATGTCATTGACAGGGTATTCTGTTATACTAAATAATTGTTATCAGTTTTGTTACATGTAAAAATAGCAATGTCATAATATGGCTATATATTCAAGAATGTATAGTGACACAAATTTCTAAAATTGCCTTATATATTTCTGAAGAGGGGTCTTTTGAGCACATATGTAAAAATTTGATAATTATTTAAACTAGGTAATGTTATATGTGGGTACTTACTTTTCTCTTTTCCATCTTAGCTTTGTTAGGCAAATTAAATTATATTAGAAAAACAATGCAAAGCAAAACAACATAGCCATACATGTTTCTTTGGACATTATCCCCTTTATTCTAGAAATATATGGCACTGAGGGAATTTTGAAATCTTTCCACATCAAATCCATCAAATCCAGTTCAAAAGTATTTATGCCACATATTTCTTAAACTATGACTGAGAGCAGTAATTTATGCATTTTAATGATACTTTTACAAACCTCATAAGTTTTGTAAGCACTGTTACCATACACCATGTAATGGCAGTGATTTTTTTTAAGCTTTTGCCTTCAAGAAGTATATCAGAATTCAGTGTAGGCAAAATAATTAAAGGTAGATTGGATCCCTTAAATATATTAAAACTGATGGACATTTCTGCAAAATCTTAAATGAGTGTCTTACCACTGTGTGTTTATGACTGAAGAAGACAGAGGGAATCTTTGAGGGAAGAGTTCTAGACTCATGCTTTTCAAAATAATCTGTGCTTTGAGATTGCCTATAAATCTTGTTAAAATACAGATTATACATATCTATTTTAAGTAATATAGGATTTGACTTATAGTTATAACCTCTAAAAGTTTTAAATAACACACTATCCATGCCTATGTAGGCATGGTTCAAAGTAAGACAATTTTTATTTGGGAAAGCAATAATTGAGACATAGGATAAAGTCAAGGGACATTTATACCCACAAAATAATTTAAAAAAATCTAAAACAAAAACATTCAGGAGTCCATTATGCTGAGTCTTCATGTTCTAAAATTATTTGTTATATCCTAAAGAACAACAAATAAAGAAGAATGAGCTAAATATATATCAGTATATCTTTCATTAAAATAAAAAAGACTCTATATACCTGGCAATTCTTTTATAAGGATTGTTCCTAAACAACTTCTTTATATTGAAATTAAATTTTAGGACTAGAAGGACCTATTGGAGGTAATACTAAATGCAGCTATTGTTCCACAAGAAAAAAAATGAGACTTTCAGAGTTGCCATAAACTGGAATTTACTTCGTGGCAGTGAGTGAGGCCCCAGTCAGAATTCCCAGCCTTTGAAAACCTCTACAAGAGCGCCCCGAGTCCAAAGGCATTCGACAGTGGCAAGCTAGTTTGACTGGTATATGTAACGCTTATTTTGCAACTCTTTAAAATTGATTCCCTATTTTGACTTTACTGATTGGGTTCAATGTAGCTGACCAAGTTTGTATTACTGAAGATGTCCTCAGTTCATTTTATTAACTAAAGCAAAAGGTAAAGGAAGCAAAGATATAACACATCCACGTGTTGCAGAAAACTCCACAAAATTAATCATGAGCTGTGCTAAATATACATGAAGATGACCTGTTTGCAAATAATTATGTTGCTTAAACGGAAGTGAAAAGTATGCAACAATAGTAAATCTTATCCCATAAAATTGTCTTATTAATTTATTCAAATATATATCATTGGAGATTCAAAGAATTGACATTTCTCTGTAATTTATTTATTTTTTATACCTTTGATTCTCTAAGAATTCTAATTTATAACTGCACCAACACAATGTTTCAAAGTTTTTGTCAAAAACTTCCAAGTATACATTGCTTTTTCCAAATCCTGCAGATTAATCACCCAGGAAATATTTTTTAATGTGCATTGCTTTAGGTTGCACATAAATCTTGCAGTAAAGTAAATCTCTATAATTCAAAGAACCCAAACTACTTTTACTTCAGCATACTGGTTTTCCCTACAGCCCTGTTGTAGTTTATGCTCTCCATTTAAATTTGAAATAGAAAAGTAAGTTTCCAGTGCTAAAAATCAGCTTTAGAAGGATAAAATTGTCATGTCTGAAAACAAAATGTCGATTAACTGAAAATGTTGTTGTCCATCGAAGGAACTTAATTTTAAAGTGGACATTAGAATACATCATATACACTACTTTTATTTTTGTCAGAATGCCATTAGAGGGAATATATATGTATTGGCACCTAGAGGTAATTTCAAATGATACCATGGTTGTATGTGAAGAGCCTACAACAGAGAAGAACAGACCTAGGTTCCAGTTCTCTTTGTCGCAGAGGAACACACAGGGTCTTCGGGATAACAAGTGGAATTTACTGGCAGTCTAATAAGATATCTTACTCCAGCTTTATAGGCCCTGACAGAAAATATAAAATTTCCTGGATTAAAAAAATCTGTACTCACTGATTAGCTAGCATCATGAGTTTTATTGTCTCCCCCCTCTCCCCCCCCGCTCCCTTACACACACACACTTCTGGGTCTCCCTGCACGCAGCTGCCAGAATTGGGGACAGTAACAGAAATGCATTCAGGGCCAGCAGTGCTATTGATCTGGCCTTACAGCAGGGAGCCAGGCCTCCAGTACCCCACTAAAACTCCAGATTGCGCATCATGAGTTTTACGCTTACATTTTGTTCATTCTCGTTACAAGCTCTATAGTACTGTTGTGGGGTCACCCAGGAAAATACTGCATATATCTAGTTTGTATCACACTAAAAAAAAAAGAACAACAAAACAAAACAAAACAAAACCCAAGATTAGGAAACCTTCAGTTCTATAGATTGCCTGCTAGCAAATTTGTTCAAGTTTTGTCAGCATATTATCATTTAGCCAGCTAGTAAAAAAGCAAAATAAAATAAAACAAATCTGCCCTCTATCTCTAAGAGAAGAAAATATCCTCTTTCCTCCTAAAATATCTGTTATACAGTCATCCTTGGAAATATAGCCCCAGAAAAAACAACAAAAAATACAACAAGAACAGCAGCAAACTGCCAACTCATTTTTCCTCAGAAAACCAGAGAAATATAACATACACATGTAGAAATGTCTCCTAAAATTATCCACTTGCTGTTACAGTATCACATTTGCTCCTGGCATATTTGAGCACAAGATAATTTTAAAAGTCAGTGAGACCAAATGTAACAGTATTTAATTAAGGCTGCTATTAGAAGAATTTCAAATAGAAGACCCTATAGAGCTCCAGGTTAACAAATCAACAGAATTAACAATGTGAACCATTTAAAACCAAGTCACTGTGTTGAAATGTTTTTGTCCTAATGTTGTAATCTAGTTAGATTATGATTTTATATATATATGCTTCTTGACTTACTAAGAAAATTCAACATACTTCAGACACATCATAATCTTGGCTAATAACTTGAAGCAAATCTTAATGTCTTTAAGGATATGATGGTATAACATTAAGGACATGAGGATCTTCTATGACTTGGACTCATTCTTCTTAAAATAGCTGAAAGTGGGGTAGAAAGAAAGGATGAGGGGAAAAGAGGAAAAAGGAGAGAAATTGAGGCAGAGACTGTTTCAGCATGGATTTGGTTAAATCAAGGTTCAATATCCTCATTTAAAAAGAAAAAAATTGCTTTTCTGATGATTCCAACTCATAGTCACCCCATGTACATCAGCAGAAAATTTTGCTTCAAATAATGTTGAATTACCTTAATGATGTAGATCATCAGGAATTTCTCCTGATGTGGCTTATAAAGTTGAACCTTTCAGTTAATGGACAATTGTGTTAGCCATTTGCACCATTTGTTCTTGTTACTAGGTACCATTGCAATCAATTAGCGTTCATATTTGGTAGAGTTATTTGATATATAACTACTACCCATGTCCACCATTAAATAGTATGTTCCAATAGCAATAACTAGTCTATTTCAAGAAATTGGAACACAGCTATCTAATCAACTACCTGAAAGAGGTCTATATTTTTGCCTAGTGTGGCAGTCATGCGCTTATGCTAATTGCTTGACTGAGATGTAGGGGTGGAGTCTATCCTGTCAATCTGGAGAGAGCCATTGAGTAGCCATTGAGGCCTCTGTGTGGGCATGGCTTTCTCCTCAGACTTCTGGGAAATCTCGCGATATTTCTCTCATGGAGATGAGAAGTTATCTCCCCAGTTGTTGAGAGTTAGTCTCAGAGACGATGAATCATGGACAAAACAAAATGGCAGTGTCTGAATTGCCGGAGGAGAAGTTACATGCCCTGATGGAACCAGACCTCTGAAGCTGGAGAGGCCACGTGCTGACCCCTGCCAGGAATAAGTTGCTTCTACTGCCACTGGATGCTGTTGATAGACCCTGAGCCCTGGAATCCAGGAGCCATCAGGGGACCCTTACCAGTGCCAGAATTCTGCACCCACTGACCTGTGACTTTGTGAGTCGGAAGGAGATTTTATAGACTGAAATCGGGCATATGGGTTGATATTGGACTTATGACTTTGTACTGGACTGGATTGGGATGCTTCCTTGATGTCCTATGTCTCATATATAAACCTTTTCCTTATATCCACATGAGTGTCTATAAATGCATTTCTCTAGTATACCCAGACTAACACACATAATCCTAAGAAAAATGACCTGACAGAAAATGTAAAATTATTGAACAACATTCAATATTTGATTGAAGATAATTCATAAATAGCAATAATACTACACCAACTTACAATGCTACACCAGTTCTGAGAGCTGCCATAAACTGCTAATGTTAGATGTGCTTTGGTTAAAATCAAAGAATAGCATAAAGATTATTTGTTTTTATGGAAGATACATAATCTCTTGTCAACTTGAGTAAAGGGGTAGAGTCTAACCTGTCAGAGTCAATTATACCTCTGTATGGATGTGGTCTTCTTCTAAAGGTTCTGAGAACTCTTGTCTTCCTTCCTGGATGCCAGGTACACACACTTTCTACTTTGTTTTCCTGCTGACAGGACACATGGAGCCATGATGATCCCATCCAGAACTCAAGTTAGAGGAGTCATGTGGAGATCCAGGCCAGTGATGACATGCTTCCACAACCACAGGATTCACAAGACTTTTCATCCACGGGCCTGTGATCTTCCTGATGTTGGCATCATTGCATGTGTTGCATGATTCTGAAAAGGAATTTCTAGACTGGGTTTAGACATATGGGCTTAATATAAGGCTTGCAGACTTGATCTGGACTGGTCTGGGATGTTTTCTTAATATACACTTACTCTTTGATATGAAACTCCCTCCTGCAGAAATATGAATTTATCTGGATTTCTCTAGTCAACCCATAATACACACAGTGCTTAATTACTATGCCAAGGTATTTGATTGAGTCATAATAAAGTCAAATAAATGGACAATTTTGTGAAGAATGGAATACCAAAACACTGAATTGTGCTCATGGGGAACCTAAGCATACATCAGCATGTAGTTGTTTGAACAAGAAGAGCATATACTGAATGGTTTAAAATTGGAAAAAGTATACGTGAGGGTTGTATTTTTAAAATCTACTTATTCAAGTTGAATGCTAAGCAAATAATCTGAGATGCTAAACTGTGAAGAAAATGTGGCATCAGGATTGGGAAAAGTATCATTCAAGTAAATAGAACTTGAAGCATTTACTGATCAAAGAATATAGTGTTTAGAATGGATTGCAACTCGATGTAAAGAAAATGTAAAATACTCACAAATGGACTAATAAACAGCATAATGATGAGTAGGGAAACAATCAAAGTTTTCAAAGAATTTATTTTATCTGACTCCATCTTCAATGATAATAAATTAGTCATCAAAAATAAAATGACTCATGATATAGGGCAAATATGCTGCATAAGACCTCGGTACTGTGTTGAGGAGGAAGGGTGTTATTTTGAGACAAAGGAGGGCCTCATCCAAGCCAGGGTTTTTTTCACGATCCTTACATGCATATGAAAGTGAACAACACACACAGAATGTCAGAGGAAAATTGATGCATTTGAATTATGTTATGTGAATTATGTGAAGAATATTGAAAGCATCATGGAGTACAAGAAAAACAGACAGATCTGTCTTGCAAGAAGCACAGCCAGAGTGCTCCTGAGCAATCAGTGTGGAGAGACTTCATTACACTTTTTAACATGGTATCAGGAGATATCAGTCCTTGAGAAAGGGCATCAAACATGGCAAAGCAGAAATTCATGAAAAAGAGGAAGGCCCTTGATGAGGTGCTTTGAAAAACATTTATTATGTTTGAGGCCATCGCTACAAAAATGGACTTGAACTTAGCAAAAATTATGAGGGTGGTAGAGTTCTGCACAGGGTTTTGTTACATTATATACAGGCTATAGTCCCACACTCAACTACTTAAGCCACCGGGGCTCAGCCATGGATGATATTATTATAACTCTTGACTACTATCATTAATATTATTTTCACTAGCCTTAATTGCTATTTGGGGAAATTTTATTTCTATGCTTAGAGATAAAAACAAAACAAAATTAATTCACATTACTTGTGATATTACTTGAACTTAATATCTATGGCAAATGACGGATAAATAACTAGATTACTATAAGCAAATTTTCAAGTGTCATAAGTACTCATTGGACTAACTTGATAGCATTTGGTGATTCATCTTTTGGTGAAAAATGAAATAATATTATATTTTTTTATTAAAGACACATAAGTAGCAACCAAACAAACAAAACTGATGGCCATCGTGGCGATTCTGATGCGTGGTGAGCCCACAGAGCAGAGAAGAAATGCACTTTTGATTTTGCAAGGATTAGATCCTCCAGGAAACAGATAGCCTTATCTTTCTCCCTAACAAAGGAACTGGTGAAATTAAATTTTGTAACTTTTGTTAACAACCTAATGGTTAACCAACTATGGCACCAGGGCTAAATAAGTCTGTCTTGTATATATGTATTTTTTCATGTGTTTGAAAATAACTTGTCTGTCATAAAACACTTCAAGTTCACTTCAGTTTACATTCCCCCCCCCCTTTATCCACTCAGACCAATATTTAGATAAGATGGATGGGGAATTTGTAGGGTTTTTTAAAGATGTGAACCTTTACTTTCCATTTATTTAATTTATTTTTGTTTTAAAGAAGCATATCTTACATAGTTGCACAGCTTGCCTCAACAATTGAAATTAGCAATAATATCCTGTCAAAACTCCCTTAATGCGGTTCTTATCTTAGATATATTCCCGTTAGAAAATAGGCAAACATTCCTTTCTTATAAAGATGGCTCTTGTGAATGTCATTTACCTGGTTTCTTGCAGTTTAGAAAACATAAACTTTTAAGTAAAAAAGATAGGAAACATACAAACCTCAGATAAAAATTTCTCTTTCAGAACAATACCAACTCCAAGCTTCTTACTTTTATCACAGTGTGATCAAGGAGTGAGATTTTTCATGGCCAAAGTGTTAAATTGAGTTTTTGCAATGTCATCTGACTAGATAATGAAAAATGTTCTCAAGTCAAGATCTGCACCAGTGTGTTCAAAACAGGCTTAATATGACTGTGCTGTAGGTTATGAAGTGATGGTTTCCTTCCAGGTTTTCATTTATCTTGTAAAGAATAATGCGGCACACTTCTTTCATATAGAATATTATATGGAATGAGTTCAATTAGTTTAAAATATAATAATTTACTACATATAAAGTGTTTTTTTAAACATTTGTGTGATTCTTTATTAGAATCCTTAAGATTTGCCAAAATTATTTATTTTGTGTAGCATTGTCATTTGAAAAACTCCTAATACTTCTATTCGATTTGGGCCTTAACTTGTAAATTATGTGTTTTAGCTATATACCTTTGGTTTTCATTTTCAAATTCTCATCTTTCATCTGTGTTTGAGTTCAAAATCACAAAGCATTATTTCAAAATACTCCCATATGTATGCATGTATGTGTGTGTATAAAATGAATTTATTTTTCAATTCTGCATACCCACAGATTCTTTGAAGTTGACTGTGTAGAATCATGTATGGGTGATCACTGATAACACGAATAGGACTTCTTAATTTAGCAATGTGCATTAAACTATGAGGTGATGGCTTCAGCTTACCTCCAGTTCATCATAAAGACAAATGCATTTTTTTATTTTAAAAATAATTTTATTTTATTGGGGGGGTATCATTGCCCTCTGGTGGGAGTGGGAGGTCATCGTGCTCCTAGAGAGCTGCTGCTGGATTTGAACCACCAAGCCAGTGGGTTGCAGTCCCGCAGTCAGTCACTATGCCACCGGAGCTCAACCCCCTTAAAAATAATTTTAAATGCTAACATATCAACAGCAAAAATGAGATATTTAGAAATCAGTATCCAAGAATTCACTTTTCTTTAGTTTTGAATATTTGTGCATCATGAATTCTTAAAGAGTATGCTACCTCTTAATGAAAATACATATTAAGCATTGCTGATTGTGTTAGTCCAGGTAGACTAGAGAAACAAATGCATAGAAACTCATATGTGTATATGAGAGAATTTAATATAAAGGTTAATAATAAATTAAGAAAGCATCCCAACCCAGTACAGTCCAAACCCATAAGTCTGATATTAGCCCATATGTCTGATACCAATCTATAAAGTCCTCTTCAGACTCAGGAAACCCATGCATTGTTGCCGATTACAGAATGACCACCAGCCTGTGGGTAGAAAGTTTAAGTTTTTAGATCCAGTGGCCACTGTAACATCTCTGCGGTGCCAGGGGACACCATGTTACTTGTCCAGGTCCTAGGGTACAGGGTCTTTCAAAGTAGGCCATGTGTCTTGTAGGCCACGTGTCTTGTCAGTAATGCATCTCCAAGGGAGTAAGCCAAGAGAATGAGAGAGAGAGGGAGAGGGAGGGAGAGAGAGAGAGAGAGAGAGAGAGACGGACTCCTGCCTTCAAGAAAGAAATAAGGAAATTCCCAGAACCCTTAGGGGAAGGCCATGTTCACACAGAAATTTCATTGGCTATAACCCAATTGACAGAGTGGACTCCACCCCTTCACTCTTAAGCTTTATTAAGCCACAATTTGACAACAGATTATGTAATTACCACACTGACAATGTAATCCAATATATTTAATTTGATATATTAAGATCCAAAGAAAAATATTTTAACAGCACTTCATTGGACAAAAAAATGTAACTGCTGTGTGAAGCAGGATGGACTATAGAAACAAATCCAGTGACTTTTATTTACATGTAAGAAATAGCTTTATACCACTCAGCAATTAAATGGCTGTTTACAAGGGAAACAATTCTCCCAAGTCTCTTGATGAGTCTTTTGAATTTCTGTTCAGTTTTGAGCAAAGACATTTACAATTCTCATTAGATGTTGACTAAGAAGCCCTGGTGTCTTAGTGGTTGAGTGCTAGACTACTAACTGTCTAATGGTAAGGTTAACTATGCATAACTACTAGCCATTCCCAGGATGAAAGATGAGGGTGTATGCTCCTGCAATGATTTAATTTATCTTAGCCTCTCCTACGTTGTTATTATGAGTTAAAATCTACTGGATGGCGTGGCTTTTTAGTGGCGACCCCTTTGTGGTAATAGTGGTGGTTGTAATACCACTGGCAATTGAAAATAATTTAACTTACAATCATTTCTAAATAATTACTAAGAATTCCTATAGTTTTTAAAATGTTTTATTTATTTTTAATCATTTTATTGGGGGCTCGCTCATACAACTCATCGTGATCAATACATACAGCAATTGTATGTAGACCACATGTGCACATTTGTTGTCATAATCATTCTCAAAACAGCCTCCTTCTACTTAGGCCCACAGTACTAGCTTCCCATATTTCCCGTCCCTCCCTACTCCCCTCCCCCATGAATCCTTAATCATATACAAATTTTCACTCTTTTGTCATACCATCCACTGCCCGATATGTCCCTTGACCCACCTCCTTGTAGTCCATACCCCAAAGAGGAGGTTATATGTAGATCCTTGTAATTGTTTCCCCCTTTCAATTCATATAATTTTGCGTGAAGTTCATAGTTATTATTTAAGTAGTAAAAGGGTGGCACACTATTTTTGAAATGCTAGTCATGAGTAAGATGCCACTTCATGCTACATCAATTTAAATAATAATGACTATATGTTAGCATAAGAGACTTTCAGAAATGGAGAACCTTTGGTAATTTAGGGCTAATAAACATGTTTATACATCTATTTCTCTTGTAAGACTAAAGATGTCTTCAAGGAAAATACTTCTGATTTATTTTATAGCGCCTCTATTTTAACAATTAAAAACAGAAAGTACTAACTAATTGACATAATGACATACTGAATTACATATAGGAGATTTCTAATAATCCACATTAAATTAGGAGTCAAGAATATTTAGCCTCTCAAACTCTGCTAGCAATGTGGAAAACAATCTCCTCAAACAAATATTTAGGTCCACTTACCTATTCCTCACACCACTTATTGATCAGTTATTGAATTGGCTTCTTTGTTGGTCTGATTCTGGAAGGAATGTTATTGGCACTTCAGATACTGGCAAGGTCACCAATGTGAGCAGGTTTCAACAGAACTTTTAGACTAAAGCCAGTCTACAAATAAGGAATATACAACCTACTTCAGAGGATTAGCCCAGACAACCTTATGTACAGCAGTGAAACATTGGCAGCTACTCAAAAGTTCTTGAATAGTCAGAACATTGCAAGAGATATTGCCAGAGGTTGAGATTCTCAAGTAAGAAGTCACTGAAAATATAACTGAATCACTTAAATATATAGCTACATTCTCAAAGTATACTTCTCCTAGTGATATTGATGGACCAATGTCTTGAGTACCTTCATTCACTGAGGGAATATGACTCAAACTGAGAAGAAATTCCTGGGAACATCTATTAATAATTCAAAGTTGAAATTTAGGAAGTATGAATTTACAAAAATTGAAAGACATAAAAAATGAAATGGAATGCATAAGGATCTATATGCCAGGCATTACAGAATTGAAATGTCCTGATATTGGCCATTTTGAATCAGGCTTATTTGACAGACTTAAGAGAAGTGATGTTGAATTCATTGTCAAAAAATATTTGAAGATCTATCTTGAAGTACAATACTGTCTTTGATAGGATAATATCTACCCATATATGAAGAAATCCCTGAAAAACAACTATTCAAATTTCAATATTTCAAATTTATGTCCCAACAAATAAAACTAGTGGTGAAGTAATTGAAGAATTTTACCAAAGTCGCTAGTCTGAAATTGATCTAAAATGCAATCAAGGTGCATTGGTGATTATTGGTAAATGGAATGCAGAAGTTAGAAGCACAAAGAATAAAATATGGTCTTGGTGATAGAAATTAAGATGAGGATTCCATTATAGAATTTTCCAAGCAAGCTTTTCATTGCAAATACTTTTTTTTTTTTTAGCTATGAATTTTCAATTCATCAGTATAGGCTTCATTTCACCAGAAACTTCATGGAAGGGGAAAACAATAAAATAAATTTACACAATCATATGAACCATTTGATCTGTTGGGCAAAAGTAGAACCACCTAGTTCCCCAGATGATTCTGGGTCCCAGTAACACTGTGTATTTTACAATTACAGGTCCAGTTCTTCCCAGAGCTTAAGACACTTCCAAGCACTTGCGACCATGGACCCTGAGGAAGGTCACAGAAGTTCTAGGATTAAATCCCAGGAGTCTGAGTTATGTGGAATTGTGGATGCTGCCTTTCTCTGTCGGGCTGAGGTCTCTCAGAAGCCCCTGCAGCAGCCTGGTTTAGGAGTGTAAGGTTGCTGTCTCTATGAGGCAGGGACAGGTGGGGAAGACAGTTCCCTTTCTACGCCATGACTGCTGTTTTTGCTCGATCTTGCTCACTCTGATTTGTGATCAGCACCATTC
>PVJH01022722.1:0-36222 GCA_004026705.1 Nesogale talazaci
CTGGCAGGGGTCTCCATATGGCTCCCCACTTCCAGGGCTCAGGGTCCATCAACAGCAGAAGCAACTCATCACTGGCAGGGGTCTCCATGTGGCCGCCCCAGCTTCAGAGGTCTGGCTCCATCAGGGCAAAGCTGTGTGGTCTCTCCACCAGCTCCTCCAGCTTCTCAGACACTGCCATCTTGTCTTTTCCATAACTCATCGCCTCTGAGACTAACTCCCAACAACTGGGGAAGATAGCTTCTCATCTTCACGAGGGAAATATCGTGAGATTTCCCAGAAGTCTCAGAAGAAATCCATGCCCACACAGAGGCCTCATTGGCTACTCAATGGCTAGATTAACAGGCTAGACTCCACCCCTACATTTCAATCACAAAATTAACATAAGCACATGACTGCCACACATATATATGTTTATATATATTATATGACAAATCTGATCATTCTCATATCCAACCAGGAAAGTAGCATTTTAGAAATTTCTTATGCTTAACTACAAAACATCGTATCTATCTACACATACTTGTCTTTATGATGTTCATCTTTCCAGTGTGATTCATAATCTGTGCTTTATTCCTTTCAAAATCCAAAATTCTGCAACAAAATTTGATCTTATGAGGGAAGTTAATATGGATTATACCGTTTCAGCTGAACTTGTAGTTAGTAGCTTTTCTAAAAACCTACAAAATTAACATAGATTTTATAGCCTATTAGCCACATATAAAATGTGTGTGTCATTTAGGTTTGGGACACACCCTGAGAGCTTTTGCGTGACTTTCTATTTAGAAGACAAGGTCCATGTCAGTCAAACTGGAGAACTGAATTGTATTCAAGTCTCAAGTCCTCAAAGCAGATTAAGCTAAAGCCCCAAAGAGAAAACGCGAGCCCTCTATGCCAAGGAGCACACATGGCAACTCCCGAGACCCAGCTGGTGTAAACATGGACACCTCCCTGCCCCGCCCCCAGATCATAGACCAGTGGAAGGGAACTCAAGAAATCATGGCAAGACTAACAAGGGTTAAAAAGCACAGTGCACACAATCTTGTATAAAAAAAAATTAAGGATGAGACCAAGATATAAAAAGTTAAACATGAGGGCTGAGCCCTGGTGGCATAAGTGGTTGAGTGCAAGACTGTAGCCTGCGGGTTTGGTGGTTCAAATCCAGCAGCGGAGCAGCACTCAGTAGCAGCACTGGAGCAGCACTGGGTAGCGCCCATGACCACCAGAGGTAGTGATCCACGCCCACCCCCCCAAAAAAATAAGTTAAACATGAATTGAGGGTACTGACACTAGAAAGCAGGGAGGCTCTTGTGACTAGAATTGGTGGGGCAGACATCCAGAAAGTAGGAAAATGGATTGGAAAAGAGCCTCAGGAAGCTATATAGGTGTACCTTTAACATTGTACTAAACAGAAATATGTAGATTCTACAGGTAAAATGGCAAAATATACACCTAAGAGCAACTACCAGGTTACTAACACCACAACAATCCCCAAGTTCACACAAGACAGGAAGTCATCTGAGATCTTGCTAGCCAGAGGAAGGCATTTCCTTGGATACTCCTACTACATGCATTGAGACCACAAAAAGTATCAACTGTTGATATTTAAATCCATATTTAAAATAAAGCTATGCTTACAGGCATCTGACGAGAGGTTAAAACATAGCTTTAAAAGGTCATACTGGGGGCTGAGCCCCCATGGCGTAGTGGTTGTGCACGGGACTGCAGCCCACTGGGATGGAGGTTCAATTCCAGCAGTAGCTCCACAGGAGCAAAGGCTGGACCTCCTACTCCCACCACCAGATGGCAGTGATGCCCCCCCAAAGAAGATCATACTGATTCACAAATAGTGTAACTGTTTAATAAGAGACCATGTATGTGTCACAATAAAATGATTTAAAAATAAAAATCAAATAAAAATAACAAAATAAAATCATTCCTGAAAGGTGAAAAGAAAAAAAAGAAACCACATATTTTTAAAAGAAGTCAAGAAAACCAACAGATACTTAAAAAAATTATGGCACTCTAAAAGACAAAATTTTAACTTTCAAGATAGAAAAAGGGTCAGTAATGACAGACCTAGAAAAGACAGAAAATATGGGATTATTGGCTATGCTTTTAAAAATATTATTAAAATATGAATACTATTGTTATGGATATATTTGTCTGGATATATCATTTTATTTCTCTTGACTAGAGGACTAGATACAAAATTTCAATGCATGTAGCAAGTCTGTAATATGCCAAGAAATGGACAGATTCTTCTGTAACAGTTTGACATTCTCACAGTGACATTATGGCTCCACTTTCCCCATTCCTCACCGACACTTTGTAACATCATTCTTCTGAGATAATAGATATTCAGGTGGGTGTGTAGGAGTACCTCTATGGGATATTACTGCTCTCTACAAATAGAGAACTTCTGATAGGCCAACATAGGACACTTAGCATTAGGATGCATTGAAAGGATATATGTAAGATCATGACTAGGGAGAAAAATTAAAACTAAATATTAAGCACATTGTAAGAGACAAATGAAAATTGAAAGAAAGCAACCATTCAATCAAAATTTTAATAGTGACAAAGTAGAGGCTCTGTATATTTGGTAATATAGAATTCAGATTAAAAATAAATAAAACATAAAAATTTACAACAAAATGTGAAATATCTTGTGTTATGAAAAAATTTTAAAAACCTTAATAACCAAGTTAGTTATTTTGAGATGAGAGAAAGAATATAATACTTGAAAATCAATTTAATAAAATATTTTATATAACTAGTGCGAGGAAGAATCACCATATGATTTTCTCCATTGAAAATCTTAAAAAATGTTTGAGTGGGCGGAGTAGTGTCTATGTTCAAAAATTCAATTTAATAGGAAGTATTGAATATTGCCTTTGCCTGATAAAACCTCAGTTTACATTGGTCTATCTCCAGAAAATTCAAAAGCATTGGTGGAACAAATATTAGAAACATTAAGAGAAACTACTTAAATCGCAGATCATAAAACTGACCTTAGAAACCTGCACCACTCATTGTGGTTGAATAAATTACATCTCACTGTCAGAGCAGAACTTGCTCTCTCTTTGTTTCAATGGTCAGCTCCCCGGAGCCACTCCTTTCTTCTGAGGTGGCTCTGGGTGGTTCCAACTTCCTAACTTTTCAGTTAACTACCTAACATGTTTATTTTAAAGCATGCAGGGACTCAGATTAGATTTAAACTAGGATGAATGACAAGATTCTGCTTGCCTTAAACCTCACTGAGGGAATTTGAAAGTAAGACAGAGTGTGTGTAGGTCAGTGGGGGGGAGGGAGGGGGGATTTACAAATACATCTATCTGACAAAAGCTTCATGCAAGAAGATAAAATGAACTAGAAATCAATAAGAAATTGATGCACCCATTTGGGAAAATTGTTTGACAGTAACTGCTAGAGCTGAACAATATAATCCTATCTTTAGGCATTGACCAAATAGAATATGTACATTTATTCATCAAATTTCTTGTAAAGAATACATGTAGCTGCCTTATTAATATAGGAAAACTAGAAGCAAACCAAATATCGAGTAACAATAAATGGGTTAGGCTATTTTCCTATATTTATACAATGGAACACTAAACCATAGTTAGTACAAAGGAAAATTGGTACATGCAGCAGCATAAACATAATATTGTTGAAACAAAAGAGATAATTGGCATAAACGTAATACTGAGGTAACAAAAGAGGGTGTCTTGTGTCTTATTTCATTTACTTAAAATTGAAAACTGGGCAAAGTTAGACGTCTCAATAGTGCTCACTTAAGGAAAAGGCAACTACACTGGATGCTGGCCACCTTTTCCTTCTTGAATGGAGGTGAGAAAAGGGATGTGTTCACATTGTAAAACTGAGCCTTTCGCTGATGATTTATTCACCTTGATATCACTCGATCATTTGCAAAAATGGCTTTACTGATTTGCGACATTAGAAAATCATCTGAATCTCTTAAGGAATGTCATTATGTATCCAACCATCCTGATACTATACAACCATCAGTAATACTCGGTATTTCACATATGAAAAAATTGCACACATGTGGAAAACTCAGTATTTCCCTTTTTTCTACTTCAGAGGGAAAAATGTAGTGATTCATAAAACACTTTGAATTAAGGTTGAAACAGATAGGATGCTGGCAGCTACCACTCACTTACTGGTAATGTTTGTTTTGCAAACAAAGCATCTATGTGCTAAGTCAGCATATGAAATCACATGCACTCTTTTATACAATGTGAAATATGTTATAACAATGAAAATGGAAAAGTGCAACCATCTTTAATTTCCTATGAAAGACTCACTTACACAAAGGCTTAGCCAGACACCATTATACAAGGTACCCCTTAGTTAATGTAGGATATATATTACACAGGTCAATTTTCTCACCCATCATTTCTGAAAGAACATACTTAGATCCCTTACTGTTTTTGTTTATTTCTTTAAACTGATATTTTAATTTCCAAAATATCAGTTTTTCAGTGGTACCAATTATTAGAAAATGCAATATTATTTTGTTTTCATAATATCTTCTTATCTGGGAATCTTTGACAATGCTTATTCACTCTGTGAATTCTGTGCCATTATTAACTCTGTCTCATTCAATAGTATCCAAAGGGTTGATAGTCCAGGTTCACATTTTTTACTGGCAGAAATTTAATTTTCACAGTCAGATGTCTTCACCAAATAAGGATATACTAAAAAATGAGCCTCCAAGAAAAATAGATTTGAATAGAAAAAATATAGAAATAGCTAAAAAGTTTAAGAAATCAAACTAATAGGGCATGACACTTGGTCAACATCTAAAATAAGAACATCAAAGATACTATCAGTAATGCTCATATAGCATGGTTTTCCTGAGCAAATATGATTTATTCATTCCATGCTGAAGCATTGCACCAAAGGAAACACCATCCATCAACGTGAGAAAGTGCAATTTTCAGACTACCTGAAAACCATGAAATCATATTCTCAGTCAAGTCAATGACCAAATCAAGATTTTACAACTGATAGCTTACCATTTATCCCTCTCAGGAAACAGAACTGTTTATTGTACAAGTGACTGCTCAGGACTACAGAGAAAGTGTCTGCTTTTCATACAATCTGAGAAAAGAATCAGCACAATTTTGAAGGTATCTTCTTTGTTTATGGTCTGTAACTGCCTCAGGTGCAATGTTTATAAGAATGCAATATCTTTGAAAACATTCCCTTTGTGAAAGGAAAGAGAAAATGAATAAAAATCTCAACTGACTTTAAGCTCCAAAGCAAAGGAGAATTATCCCATTCTTACTTTTTATTCAAAATCAAGCATTAAACTAAAATAGCTCCTGGCTAAGAGAGCAATGATTATTACAATGACAGATTTTTGAAACGAGAATGGAAGCTATTTTTTCCTAGTTACTCCACATGAAAATAACGCTAAAATATTTGGAGTCTATAAAGAACTACAGTACATAAAAAAATTCCATTGTCTTTTAATTCAATTTTTCTATGAGCTTTTTGAAACTCCCTCATTTTTCAATAAGAACCGATGCTTCAGAAACAATAGTAATAGAAAACACCAGAAGAAATTGCTGGAATACCATGTGAGGAGATAAAGGTTAAGCAGCAAATCTAAACAAAGAGATTTATCAGATTGTTCACATAGTTTTCTCTTCTCTAGTCTGCATAAATCCTACTATCATATACTTGTACATGAGGTCATAGAGAGAGAGATTTTCAAAATTTTGTTTTACACTTAAAATTTTATTAAGAACTTAGTAAGTGACAGTCTCTTATGTGACAATAACAAAATGTCATTAAAAAGACAGAAAAGAAAGAAAAGATCAAAGTGGATGTCAGAAGAGACTCTAAAATTTCTTTTAATCATGGACATAGTGTGTGGTCAAGAATAAATAGTACTAAAGGAAGACGTCTAAACGGGACTGAAAACATCAGCCAAAAAACAAGGCTCCAGAGCTGATGAAATATCAATTGAAGTGCGTTTGAAAGCTAAGGAAGCATTGGAAACACCAACTTTTCGATGAAAGAACTTGGGAAAGAACTGCTTGGCAGCATATTTGTACACATTGTACACATATTTGTACACATGAAGGGTAACACAAGAGAATGCTCAAATCACGGGACAATTTCATTGAGATTGTTAGGTAGTAAGAAACAGGGACAGGAGGTTGTTCTTCTCCATGTCTGACTACCTCTTGCTGGGGCTGGGAGGGGATCTGGCGAACCCTTGGCCGGCCATAAAGACTATCTGGGCATGTGCCATGTCAAGCCAGAGCCAGGTGAGCGGTACACCGAGGCAACTCAAACTAGGCCAGATGGGCTTCATTCAGCCACTGAGGTCAACCTACAATACCTTTGACTGGGCCTCTCAGCCAAAGACTCCAAATACCTTGACCTGGAGCCTCCCTTCTTCTCCCTTTGGCTTCTGTCCTGTACCTCTGACTGCCACATGTGTGTATGCGGTCCCACGAGGTTTCCCATGTTCAATGACTGTAAAACCTGAAACTTTTTTCATCCTCTATAAAAATTCACTTGGAGCACAAACCAGGTTTCTGTGTGAATTCTTTCTCATGGGAAGCCAAGAACTGACGTATTTCCTACCCAAGAAATCTTGCAATATCACAGACAAGTAAAATATTTGTGACAATCACCCGACAGTTGTGCAGCACCTTGACAGGGAGCTACCGAAGGTTCAGCTAAGATTCAGAAAAGGATGTTGAACAAGGAAGATCATTGCTGACTTCGTTTGCATCTTGGATGAAAAGCACAGTAGAGCAGAAATAGATTACTTGTGGTTTACTTACTATGCCATGCCAGTACACTGTGTGCATCATAACAAACTATAGAAGACTCAAAAATAATTAGAATTACAGAATTCTTCTTTGGGATCATGAAATATGTGTACCTAGTTCTAGAAGCGGTTGTACAAATGGAACAAGGGGACAGCATATGGTTTAAAATGAGGAAACGTGTCTTTGAAGGCTGTACCATTTCATCACACTTACTCAATTTTGTGCTGAGCAAATAATCAGAGAAGCTGGATTAATTGAAGAAGCATGCACCATCCAGATTATAGGAAAGCTTATTAACAACCTGTGACATGCAGATGATGTAACCTTGCTGATAGTGAGGACTTGAAGAATTTAATCATGAAGATGAGAGATTGAAGCTTTCATTATGAAACACAGGTCATTTGAAAGAAAATCCTAATCCTCACAACACTGGATAATATTATGATACGTCGAGTAAAGGTTGAAGTTGTCAAGGACTTCATGTTGCTTTCAACCACAATCAATGCTCATGGAAGCAGCAGTCAAAAAATCAAATGAGGATTGCCTTGGGTAAATCTACTGCATAAGACCTTGTTCAAGTGTGGAAAAGCAACAGTGTTACTTTGAAGACAAATGTGTGCCTCATCCAAGAAACCATTTTCTCATTCACTTTATATGCATGTGAATTTTTAAAAATCATTGTATCGGTGGCTCAACCAAAGTTTATCAAGATCATTTTGACCTTAAGACTAAGAAAAGAATTGATACACTTGAATTTATAGTGCTGCTAAAGAATACTGAAAGTATCATGGAATGTAAAGGACACCAACAAATTTGTCAACCTGAATGAAGTACTACCAGAATGCTCTCTGCTTTTGTCCAGAGAATGAAGTACAACTCCACTGATCTTTGTTTTGTCTCAAGACAAGGATTTTGAGACTAAATTTTACCTGATTTGGATATTTAATCTCACAAGGCTCAGTGACTGTCATGTGTTATTGTTTTTTTACGTGCTCTTGAGTTGGCTTCAAGTTTGTGTGCTTCTCCTCCCCAGCTGCAACAGAAGGAAACACCTCCTTGTCCTGTGCCATCTGCACAAATTGTTCAAATTATATGTGAATCCAATTTTAAAGTCATGGCATCCATCCACCTTATTGATGCCCTTTCTCTTTCTCACTGATGCTGTATTTTATCAAGCATGATGTCCTTCTCTAGGGATTTGTCTCTCCTCATAGCCTGCCCAAAGTACAAGAGGCTTCATCACCATTTTAAACTTGTGTGCTCTGTGATAGACACCATTTTTTAAAAAGCAATCAAACAGAATTTTTTTTTGCAAATCACATATCAACTGAATTATTTTTATCCAGATAATCAGAGTTAAACAACAATCAAGTTACAAAATGGTAAAAAAAAAAAGACTCTAATGCACTCTTTTCCAAAGAAGACATCCATAATGCAAACAAGCACTTAAAATAATTTTAATAGGAAAAATTGTGGAGGTTTTCATAATAATAGGATTGATCGAATGATGGCTATACTTATGGATTTGAAGTACGAGCACAGATACTGGAGATACCTCTAGAGAGGTACAAACAATTTAATTGTTTAAAAAAGAAAGGCACAGGATATTAGTGCAGATAAAGGCACATCGATAGACTTACCATTATGTGTAGGAATGTTTTCTGATTGCTCCTATGTCTCTCTGAATTTGTTTCTCTAGTATGGGTTGACTAAAGAAACAAACTCAGAGACACTCATTTGTAAAAGATAGGGTTTTATATACAAAAACAGTTGCATCTTGGGTTAATGTCCAGCCCAGTGCAGATCACATCCTTAAGTCCAATATTAATCCATATGCCCACTACTAATCTATGAAGTCCTCTTCAAATTCACAAAACACATGCAATGATGCAGAATGCAGGAAGATCAAAGACCAGTGGGTGGGAAGTCTTGTGGATCCAGTGGCAATGTGAGCATCTCTGAGTCGGCATGGGTCTCTAGGTGGCTCTTTTATCTCAGGATACCTGTTAATCTCCATGTATTTTCTTAACTGGAATGTCTCCCAGGGAATCTGCCTACATCCTGCCTCCAGCAAGCTATTCAGCTCACTGATAAGGAAACACCGAGCTCCTAATTGAAAATCATAATCTTGAATTATAAGTATGGTACATTGTGCTTTCCTTTAGTCATATGTTGCAAGGAGGATTCGTCGTGGGCATAGTTTTCATCAGGCAAGCAAAACAAGGAGGCATGCTAGTTAACACTATCTGTCAAAGACCTATCAAATCTCAATGACATCAAGTTCACTAAGATTTATTGTGACACTACATAGGGTCTCTAAGACTGTAAATCATTACAGGAGTCTTGAGGTTAGCAACCCAATGTCAAAATCACAATGCCACAATGACTTCTTATTTCTATTGTTGGGTCCCATACAGTTGGTTCTGACCCACGGCAACCTTATGTGCAACAAAATGAAACACTAGCTAGTCCTGTATTATTCTCACACTTGTCCCTAAGCCTAAGTCCACTCTTGCAACCACAGTATCAAGCTATCTTCTTGAGGGCCATCCTCTCTTTTGCTGCCCCTCTATCACACATGATGTCATTCTCCAGGGACTGGACTCTGCTGACAACATATTCAAAATATGCAACACAAAATCTCACTACTTTGCATCTAAGGAGCATTCTGGATGTCCTTCTTCTAAGATAGATGGGTTTGGGTTGTCTGAGTTTGTTTTTGTTTTGCAATCGACAGTATTTTCAATATTCTTTTCTAGCACCACAGTTCAAATGCATTAATTCATCTTTGATATTCTTTATTCATGTCTAACAATTGAAAATATCATGAAAGTACCTGACCAAAGGCTTTGGTCAGCTACACCTCCTTCATCAAAGTGACATCCCTACTTTTCAATATGCTAAAGAGGTCTTGTGCAGCAAATTTATCAAATGCAACACATCTTTTGCTCACTCTATTGCTGTTCCCATGGCAACTGATTGTGGACCACAAAGACAAACTCTTTGACAACTTCTGTTTTACCTCCATTTTTCATGATGTTATTTACTGGTCCTATTGTGAGGAGTTTGATTTTCCTTACCTTGGGCTGTTGTCTGGCTATACTGAAGGATTTTCATCAGTGAGTGAGTGTTTCAAGTCCATCTAGATCTCTGAAAGAAAGGTTGTGTCATCTGCTTATTGGGGGTTGTTAATTAGCCACCTTCTAATCTTATTGTCACATCCTTCATATATTCCAGCTTCTCTGAGTATTTCTTCAGCAAACAGATCCATAGGTGTGGTGAGGATATATGCCTGGCTTATACCATTCCTAAATTCAAGCCAGGAAGAGGGTTCTTGTCCTCTTGCCACATTTGCCATTTGACCTATATACTAGTTTCTCAAGATCACAATGAGGTGTTCGGGAATTCCAATATTTTTCAAGAATACACAGAGTTTCCCAAGATTATATATAGTTTCTTATGATCCACAAGGTCAAATGTCTTGGGATAATAAAAAAAAACACAAATAAATATCCTTCCATTATTCTTTGCTTTCAGTCTAGGTCTATTTGACATCAGCAATGCTACTCCTTTTCCCACATCCTCTTCTGAATCCCTCCTGTACCTCTTACAGCAGGGGAGCTCAATATGTTGATCACAATCTACTAGTCAATCATACATGTAATATAGGTAGCCTGCATGACATTAAAATAATTGGCACAAGTCTACCATCAATTCAGACACTTAACTGATATACAGCACAGCCAATCAGATGCAATCTTAGATGTAAGACACATGTGCAAACAACTGCACTAAGTGCAGCAAAACTCACAAGCTAAGTCCTTGCCAATTTTTAGACCTTGTTTGTTTTCTCTCTCTTAAGCATAATAAAGGGAATTAAAATAAGTGGGGGAAGTAGAACAACTCAGAAGACAAAAATGGGTCACTTTCATATGGAATGGGAGATTTTGACACTACAATCTTATATTCGGCTGAAGCCCAGGGTTTGCATGATCAGTTCTGGGAAATATTCACAAAGAGAAAGTTCCCAAACATGAGAGAATGTGCTACCTCCTTGACTGCATTAGTCAGCTCTACTTATTTATGTGAGCCAGTCTTTTTCCACATAAAGATCATTAAGTCCAAGTACTGTTCCACCATGACTGATGATCAGTGGTAGGTGTGCTTGAGGCTGACTGTCACAACTACTATCTGGACTCTGCATCCCTGGTATATTCCATTCAGTGCAAGTCATCAGAGTCAACTCAGGTAATGACAGAACATGTACATAGGTAATTGTGTTGTGTTGTGCAATATGGACTCATGGCTCTGCAAGGCACATCAACATACATAATACATATAAAGAATTCTCAGTGCATTTATGAATAAATGCAATAAATAAATAAAAATAAGTACATTTTTTTTGCATTTTTGTAGCTCATTGTTAGATCATTCTGGCTCAATCATTTTAAAAGTATCCCACATTGCTGAAAAAATGTGAGCACCCCTACTCCTCTCTTAGTTCCCTCAATGTATTCCTATAGGATATTCTGTTGCTGGATTATCTTCATAAAATTTTAGTTGCAAGTGATATCAGTAATGTTATTCTATAGTTTGAGTATTCTCTTGTATCTACTTTCTTTGGAATGGGCAAAATGTGAATCTCTTATAGTCTGTTCGTTAAGTATCTGTTTTCCACATTTCTGACATAGACAAGGGAGTGCTTGCAGTGCCTCATCAGCCTGTTGAAACATTTCAATTGGCATTCTCTTATTTTCTGGAGCTTTGTCACTGGCTAATACTTTCAGTGTAACTTGAACCTCCTCGGGCACCACTGGTGTTGGCTCACATGGTACCTCCTAAAATAATGGAATGTCAACTAGATATGCTTGATACAGTGACTGTGTTCTTTCCATCTTCTTTCTATGCCTGCTACAGCACTCTATGTTTTAGCAATATAATATTTCAATTTTAGACCTCAAGACTTGGATTTTTCTTGGCTGTTTCATTTTAAGATGTTCTCAAATGTAAAAAAAAATTTCTCTAGATGGGACATAATAATGTTAGGATCTATGCTGAATATATAAGAAAGTTTGCAGGGTTTGAAGACAATGGCAAGAATTGTCATGCTATATAAACTTAGATTATTCTAGCATATTTTTGGTGAATTCAGTCTAGGATTACCTGAGGATCCTGTCTATAAAATCTACACAGAATTCCATATGTTCACATATGTCCCTGAGTTTTTAAAAATGAGGCAAATACAAATTATCTATAATAAAATCAAAATTGGTTGGTTAAATTTTTCAAATCACCTTCTCTTCTATAATTATCAAATTTAAAATGGTGATTTTTAGAATTAAAGGTCATCATTTATATCCAGAGCTTAAACAAAAAAATCTGAATTTGTTTTATCTATCTAATCACCTTGCAAACAAACAGACACTTTCCACTACCTCACAGCAAGGGGCTTCTAGTACAATGGTTTTGTTTTATGTTTTTTGTTTTTGCTTTTTTTTTGGGGGGGGGGGGAAATCACTGCCCTGTGGTGGGAGTAGGAGGGAGGCCCAGCCTTTCCTCCTGTGGAGCTGCTGCTAGAATTGAGCCTCCGTCCCAGTGGGCCGCAGTCCTGAGCACAAGCACTATGCCACCATGCTCAGCACAGTACAATGGTTTTAAGACAGTAATAAAATAAAATCTGATATCAATACATTACTTATAAAATTCTAAAGTAATTTTTAAATATAAATTTGCAATACTAAAATATTCTTAATAGTCACAATATATGGACATGGGCTTTTTTTTTCCTTTGGGGGATGGGGATTTTTTTTAATTAAATGATAATACATATATCAAATAATTCCCAGTTCAATCACATCCAGTGATTCTTCTCCCAAACATTCTCTTTCTACATGGACCATATGATATCATCACCCATCACCTTGCCACCAGCTCTGTGTCCCCCTCCCCCCAAAACTCTTACTCCACTTGCTGACTCTTTAGGATCAGAAGTCCTGGTTTACATACCCCTCAAACTGAAAATCCATGTGCCAGAACTTCAAAAAGAACAGAACTGTTCCAGAGGTTTTAAAATCATATAATTTGGCTATACTTCTCTTTTGATGGGAGCAGACTGCAGAGTGGACAGTGATTTGAACAGCTACCCTTTCTATTAACCTTTTAGTGCTTAACAAATATACTACATGCAGGATCATTTGATAGTGATAATAAATTTTTAAGTAAAAAAATTGTGACCCCCCCAATGACATAATACTCTCGAGATACCACCTAATATGTACAGTCAAAACCAAAGCAGTACAAGCCCCAAAGACACATACACCCTAGGAAGAGTCTGCTGACAAGTTATAACTGTTCAAGTCAGATTTCTGCCTTTGACCTTCTACTCACCGATGTACTCTGTTTACTGACCGACCACTCTCCTTCCCTCCCTCAATTGTTGGTGGAGGGAATTCACCCATGGTTTAGTTTCTATGTAGTTCTACCAATAAATTGTAGGCTCCCATTGTCATTCACAACCAGAACCTTCAACTTTAGGCTTTGATTTTAATCCCTTCTTTGAACATCAGATTATACGCTTCACAAGCCTGCGGTGACTGATGCGGGTGTGCTTCTTCCATGTGAACTTGGTTGACATCTCACTTAGATGGCTGCTCATTTGTAGACAAATCCGTAAGACCCCAGGCACTATTTTATCTGATAGCCAGGAACCATCTACTTTCTTCACCACATTTTGCTAAAGCGCTGACCTCCTCTGTCTTCCCTTCCTGGAAGCAAGTATTGAGTAAGGTCATGATGGCAGCGCTATTTGTTCTTAAATTGGAGCTGGGATTCAACATAATTCACAGACCATTCATAAAATTATTTTGGGTTTTTTTTTGTCTTTCAGTTTATTCTTATTTGAAAATTAACTCAAATGTCATGTCATTGCATCATTCAATCTCATCAAGCAGAATTGTACCATTGCCCAACATCCTATTTCTTCCTGGGTATCTTGACATCATCTATCTTTTATTGCCCCCCTCCCCTCTAAGCCCTCTCTGACCTATTTGTTCTCCTTGCCATCTCTACATATTCATCAATCCTGGGTTTCATTTGACAAAAAACAGGAAAACATATTTCACAACTTCAAGAGGGTAATCCTCGACTTTGTAGCACTTCTGAGAGACATCCTGATATTAACAAACAAAAAGAAAATACACTATAATGATAGTCACAAGTGTGCCTGAATAATATAACTCTTACCACAGCATATAGGGCAATGGTGTAGCAAGACCTTATTTGTCCATCTGCCAACAGCACTTCAAAATTGGTGCACCTTCCTTCTGCTTTTCTCCGACACCTTGTACTTTCTGGCTTAAGTTCTCAAGTTCTACTTCACCCAGTGGAATTTCCAAGTGGAATCACATTGGTGTAGCCTCTTGAGCATATGGTGTGCCTTCAAGATCCAGGATTCAGTGCCACAAGGCACCATGACACCCATCCTGGGTCCCCAGCATTCATTCAGAAACCCAGGTCAGTGTGGTCCATCCAGTGCAGACCCCTGAAGGCACCCCCACTAGTGTCCCCAATGATTCCTTGTAAGTGGGCAGACTATTTGCCTGTTATCTGGGCCCCAGTCTGGAGGTCCTACAAGCCTGGGCATATATCCATTTTACTGCTTAATTCTACAGCAGTGGTCTCATGCAGAATGTGTCCTTTTGTAATTGAAGAATTTCACTCAGCATAGTGATGTCCAGCTCCCTATACAAGTTGGCACATTTTTTGGGTTAATAGCTATTTTTTAGGGATGCATAACATTCCATGGGGTATATGTACTAGAGTTTCTTATTCTAGCATCTACTGATTGAAATTTAGGTTGTTTCCAGCTTCTTTTGTGAACAGGGCTGAGATAAACATTAGCAAACATCTGTCCGTGATCTGCTGCTTAGCTCCTTTGAGCATATGTTGAGCAATGGCATTGTTGAATCATATGGTATTTCAATTGTCATCTGGTTTAGGTATTGCCTTTTCACCTTCCATAGTAGTTGTACATATCTACAAGGCAACCAAGAGTGGATAAAGTTCCCGATCTCACCACGATCTCTGCAGGATTCGTTGTTCTCGGTGTTCTGGACTGTGATTATGGGTATCAGGCAGTATCTGATAGTTGTTTTGACTTGCATTTCCCAGATAACCCGTGTTTCCTCAGGTTTTCAAAAGTCATTTGAATCACAACCTTTGAGAAATTCTGTTCTGGACTTTCCCCCGATTTGTGTGAGTTATTAGGGGCTTTTTGTTTGTTTGTTTTCTTATAGACTTGTAAAATATTGTAGATTGTTTTACTTAGTCCATTGTATGATTACTAAATATATTTTCCCAATCTGTGAGCTCACTTTTTAGTCTTTTAATGAACATATCAACAGTTAATTTTTTCTTATTATTGGATGCATGCCTCTAATGCTTGTAAACCTAACTTGATATAGTTTTTCATTGATTTTCATGATTTTAAATGTTTACAATCATCTTTTAACCTTGTTAATTAGTCAAGAGGAATGTGCTGGGTCTGCATTGTTGTCCAACACCACACTTATCTATTGAGAAAGAAATAAGAGAAAGGGGCCCCAAGTGGAAGGAGGATGTTTTGAGAGTGATGATGGCAACAAGTGTACAAATGTGGCCTGCGTACAATTGATGTATCTATGGATTGTGATGGGAGTTGTATGAGCCCCCAACAATATGATTTATTTTAAAAAAAAGGAGGGGGAAGGAGGAGCTTATACCAAGGTCTCTAACAGAAAAAATTTGGAAATGAAGATGGCAACATGTGTACAAATATGCTTGATATAAATGACGTATTGAATGTTATAAGAGCTGTTAAAGCCCCCAATAAAATCATTGGGGAAAAAAAGAAATGGAATAACAAATTAGTAATATTTACTTATCAACAGATCCAAGAATACATTTTTGCTACTTTAGTAAACCCTAGTATTAGGTAAAATGTTCCATGTGCAGTGATTTCTTCCTTTCTAATTGGAGTTATGTTTCATAGGGTTGAAGATATTTCTATGTCAATTATTGATCAAGAAAAGCATTAGAGTTAAATATCACCCCACCATTTTCTTTGTGTGGTGTAACTGAGTGAACACTTACTCATACGTGCAGCCTTAGAATTTGCAACACGGTTATAAAATGCCTAAACATAGGTATCAAAATTGTGTTTGCACAGCATGCTTGCTTGCAGATTCCGTATATAAGCTGCTGAAGTTTGGAGAGGATGTGGTAATTGCTACCACACCAGAGATGAAAGAGAGAGTCTTATCTGAAAAGTGCAGTAAATCATATTTTGATATAAGTAGCTCTTACTACTGTGTGGTTTCTAATTACTGCCAGCTTGCCTGCAAGCCCATGGAGAAAACTCTTATCTAGGTCAGTATGAATTATTATTAGAAGAAGATAGAACTACATCTCAGATCACCAATATGCAAACAAACAAACAAAAAAGCAAACAAGACATATAAAGCTTAGAGAAAGAATAAAAAATAAGCAGAACTAATACCTCAAAATCAAGCTCAGAAGAACCAATGCTTTTGTTGAAAAATTTGCATTATCCAGGTACTACAATTTTATATATTGACTTGATTAATTACATTTTCAATAATAAAAAATAGTTTATGTAAATGGTTCCCTGAGTTTACGACCAACTGTCTCACATCCTACAATATTCTCAGGAATAGTCACCAGATATTCTGAGAACACAGGAAAAAGAATTTGATATTTATCAATTTACCACTCACCAATTTACCTTTGTCTTGAGTCCATGATTCAAGTTTGTCCTGCAGTATGACACTGGTCACTTTATTGTGTGGCCCACGCTGGTCACTTTACTTACTTATTTATTTATTTTTCAACATAGTTTTACCAAAGTATTGTATAGAGAAAGGCTAATAAGTAAGTGATATGTGCTAAATTATTCAAAATATTTTTAAAAACCATAGAAATAACTAATGCACAGGATTTATGAAATGTCATAAGGTGCTCATTTAGCTTATTTAATCCTTATGACACCTGAATGAAGCAGAATGAATTGTTATGTAGGTGACATTTGAGTTACATAGAAAGATAAGTTAGCTGATCCAGGACCATTAGCATATAAAGCAAGAGAGTGGCGGTTCAAATTCTGACTCCAGAAATGTAAAACTAAATTATGATATGACAGGCCACGCCCTATTATTTTCTTTTTGCTGAGGTAAAAATTATATCAACTACCTAGACTCCTCTAATTAAACTCTTTTGAAAATGTTGTAAACATAAGGCAGTATCACAGAATGATGTTACAACGGTCTTCCTTCACTCTGGAGGCACCCCAGGAGGGACAAGGTGGGGAGGTGGAAAATCTATGTTATAGGACATGCTTTGCCTTGGAAAGTTTTCTAAGCATGTAAGACAAAACGAAATTTGAGTTGCCTCTGTAATTTCTTTCCATGTATTTTCTTTTTGTTTGTTTGTTTTGTTATTGTGGACATCACTGCCTCTGGTGGTCATGGGCGCTACTCAGCCGCCGCTGGATTTGAACCGCCAAGCCCGCGGGCTGCAGTTTCACACTCAACCACTTACGCCACCGGAGCTCAGCCCTCCATGTATTTTCTAAATATCTTCTAATAACATGTATTTCTAAGGATCTGAAATCTCCCCTTGTCTAATTCAACTAATCATAATATTTCCAAAGCCTATTAATAGTATTGTAGAATATGAGTGATAATTGTTTAAGTAAATAGAGCATGCTGACTATAAGAAAAATTAAAAGAATTTGAGTTGATTTAAATACCCTTTTACAGAAAGTCAATGAATTTGCACCTTGATACCAGAGAACAAATTAACTACATCATTTCTTAAGTATCAGTTAAGAAATGATTACTCTATTGTAAATGACTTTTATTACAGTCTAAAATGAATGAGGATCCATATTAACTGTAGGTGTAAGGTTCATTCAATCAGATTCTTGATTCCTTAACTCCCATTCTAATAAGTTTGAACAAATCCCACATCACAATTTTTGCGATTATAATAGAGGTCACGTATTAAATTTTAGTGGATCAATTTAATTTTTGACCTGTAACCATTAAGATGGTTAAAATGAAAAAAATGACTCAAAATTAAATTATAAAATTAAATAAATAAAATAGTGCTTTCATATGAATTTTTAAAAAGTGCTTATTGCCAAAAACTTCATATATCATTCAGTTTAATTATTAAATCATATTAATGAGATTTTTGTGATCATCATTACAACTAATTTCAGATTATTTGCTTTGTGGACTCACCATGGTTACCTTCCAATTACCCCACATTCTCTCCTGCCTTGATCCAAGGCAATTATCAACACAGTTATTGTTTTTATAGCTCTCTCTATCCTGGAATTCATATGTAGAATAACAGGCAATAGACAGCAAGCAAAACAGAAGCAAAATTAATAACAATGATCAGACAAAACATAGAAAAACCTCAATCAAAGAGGAAGCATAAACTATTAAAACTGAAACAGCTTTAAAAAGGGTCAAAAGTGAAATCAAACTATAAGGTATAGTCTGATTGAACCTACCTTCATCAGTCATAACTGATTTTACGACGTGCTCTATTGGATGGAAAGTCTATTCATTCTGCAAATGTGCATGTCCTGAAAAAGGTCTTGGGGCTTCGACAGTCATCTATCACTTTCTACAAAGCAGTGTTCGCAATTTAATCTCTGATAGAATTCCTTTTTCAGGATTTGGATTTTATTTTTTATAACTCTTGAATCATAGGTTGAAGAACTTCTTCCATGTGCACTTACTTGATGCCTCACTTCTAGGGCTATTTTGTTTGAAGACAAGCATGTAAGACCCAGATGCCATTCTCTCCTATATCTGCACACTCTCTGGATGCTCCACCACACTGCATATAGCACCCATATCTCAGGGGTCTCTTCATGGACTTCAGCAGAGAGCAGGACCTTGTCATAAGGCTTCTGTTCTTAAATTAACTGAGTCCCAAATCCATTAATACAACTGTGGTCCATATATGTCTCTGGATCACTTTGGAAACATCATAATCTTTTTATGATAGAGTATCAAATAGTATAAATCATCCAGCTGGACATAAGATTATTTTCTTGGTGACATCATTAATTTAGCCAGTAAAGTATTTAAAACACTACTGAAGAAAGGAATTACACAACTAAAGAGAGGCTTCATCATACTGTTGAATTGTTCAGATTAAATTATTAAGTGACTGGATACTGTTTATACAATCAACAAGGGTTTTTCATAAGGAAAAACTTTCAATAACATTCATTCACAAAGGCAGAATCTTGTCTACGATTTTAGTAGCATACAAATTCTTGATATTTTCATTGTGATACTAAAGCAAAATAATTTCTGCAAGTGAAATCAGGCCAACTTATGTCTTATAAATTTAATTATCCTTATCTTCGTGATGCAAATATCCTTCTTTAGTGAACAATATGATCCAATGACTCAGTGTCATTGAGTTGATATTGATGCATAGCAACCCTGTCATACAGGGTAGCAGCAATCAATGAGTCTGTGAACGTGACAAGCGATAACTGTCCACAGGACGACAAAGTCTTGACTACCATGACTAAAAGTATTTATTTCTTCATACTAATTCATTCTCTCAATAATAATTACAATGTCCAGGTATTAAAATGAAGAGTTAAAAATAGCATGGAACAAAACAAATATCCTAACCTTAACATAACAGTTTTGAATTGAAAAACAAAATATTGATGCAAATAACAAAATAAGAATGTTTTATTATATATGTTTTCATGTTAAAGAGTACTGTCAATTGTTATTTTAATGGGATCGGTGTGGCAGCTAGTATTTAGGGATGTACCAAACCCTCTCACCATGTTTTCTTATATCCATGACCTGTTATTGTGCACAACCTTCATATATGGGATGACCATTTGACTTCAGGTATATATTTGAGTATAAGTCGACCGGAATAACAGCTGAAGTCCCTAATTTTACCACAAAAACTGCATTAGAAATGTCTGGAAACACTCAACTCATATACAAATATATCTGGTAATTCTAATTATCGAATACCAAAGAAGTGATCCAACATAACTCAGAGTTTAGGTTTTTAAAAAACTTGAAATTACCTAATGTAGGTCTCTCAGGATATCTGCTTAGAAGTTTAGCTCTCATTGTATAAGAAACCAACACATATGGTGCTCTGCACAGTTGTCCAGGTTGGGTCACAGCCAATATCAAGCATCAACTTCTAACAATATAAATCAGTCAACCTAGATGTCCAGTTGGTAGACTTCAGATGACTATGGTCTCAGCTGTCATCCGAGTGTGATTGAATGAAAGATATCAAGTGAGAATCAGACAGATGAGGCCAGTCAGCTCACAAGGTCTTGAATGAAAAATAATATACTTTTGTTTCATTTAAGCCACAAATGTTTGCTCTTGCTTGCTATGCAGCAGTATCATATAAAATTATTGAAGATAATTCAAATAGCTAGCCAATGCACTAAAATATGCTCAAAGTCATTATCCATTCAAGAGATGCTAAAAAATATGATGACATACCACCTTATACTAAAAGGTGACAGGTGAATTTAAAAATACAAAACACATAGAAAACAATAAATGCTGGAGAGGGTATGGAGATATCAAAATTCCCCTACACTGTTTGTGACTCTGTAAGTATTTATAACCATTGTAGAAAGTGATATGGCACAATCTCAAACAATTAGGAATAGAAAACCTGTGAGATCCAGCAAAACATTTGCTGGGAGTATACCTTAATGAAGTACTAGAGACATAATAAGAACAGACATTACAACACTGTTTACAAGACCACCGTGTTATAAATAGCCCCAAAGCCCATCAGTAAATGAATGAATCAAGAAACTTGTTGAAAAAAACAATGATGAAACCACGAACCCTCTCAGGACATGGATGGACCTGGACAACATTATGCAGAATGAAGTTAGAAAATCACAGAAGGACAAATATTATATAATAATACTACTGTAAGGATCAAAAAAAAACACAAGACAAAGCCTAGCACACCAAAGGGAACACACTTTGGGGGATTTCACAAGAGAGAGAGTGTAGTCGTTATAAAATTTAATGTCAACTAGAAAATATATGAAATTAGGCTTAGAGTTTAGCCTGTCCATCAGGTCACCACCTGATGACCTCACTTGAAGGTGCAATAAATTGAAGGTGCAATAAAGGAATATAGTTCTCTGGAGGCCAGCTTCTCTCTCTCTCTCTCTCTCTCTCTCTCTCTCTCTCTCTCTCTCTCTCTCTCTCCACACACACCCCTTCCCCTTCCTGCTTGCTGGTTGCCTTGGGAGCATCTGGATCTCTGTGATTTTTCCTTTGACTTATGATCTACATGACTTTGTGCCCACTGTCCTGCATTCTGATTCATACATGTGACTGTGTGGGTCTAAAGAGAGACTTGTGGTCTAGTATTGCACTTATGAACTTGAGCTGGACTGGGCTGGGATGTTTTCTTGATATATAAACACTTCTCTCTCATATCTATGTGAATATAACTCAATTTGTTTCTCTAGTCAGTCTAGCCTAATACAGAGGATAGGGTTGGAAAGATGAACCAATTAACTAGAAGAAGGTTGATGTGCAAGAAAAGGATAATGGAGACCCATAAAATGAAGAAAGCAGGGCAGGGGAAATAGATTAGAACATGGTTAGTCCACCGTAAAAATGATTTATGGAAAGAAGATAATTTGTCCACAGCATGAGTTAACATTCTCAGATAAACCCATATGCTTTTAAGTAAAATAATAAAAAGTAACTATCTAGCAATCAGTATACAGTCTTCAAAATACAACTAATCATTCAAAGTTCTTACATATAGTAATTCATTTAAGACTATTAAAGCCTTAAAATAATTTCACTATTTTTATTTACAGAGCTAGCAAAATTATATGATGAATTCTCTATCAGGAGAACAGAAAGGCTTGGTTACAACCTACAATATTCTGACGATATCATTGTTTGCTGGAAATGAAGTCAAGCTGAAGCACTTACTCATGCAGTTCAAGATGATAACCTTGATTAAAGATTGCACATCAATATACGGAAAGCAACCAGATCATTCAACAATGTCATGATCCATGGAGAAAATCTTGAAGTTGTCAGATATCTAATATTACTTTATCCACAGCCACCATCAAGAAGTCAAATGGTTGAAAAATCCGTTACAAATGACTGCTTTAAAGAGTTAAAAAAGTAACGGCATCAACTTGAAAACTAAGGTTCACCGTCTCAGCTCATGTTATTTTCAATAACCTTGTATGCATGGGGGATATGAACACAAATCGATGGTTTCGAATTATGGTATTGTTGAAGTATATTTAATATACCATAAGCCTCAGAAGATGAGCCAAACTGTCTTGGAAAAAGTATAGCTAAATTCTCCTTAGAAACAAGGAAGGCAAATATTCATATTACATGCTTTGTACATGTTAGGCGGAGAAACCAACCCCAGCAGAATGACATCATGAATGGTAGAGAGATAACATACCAGAAAAAGCCCTCAAAGAGACAGAATAACACAGCAACTTCAACAATGGGCGCAAACGTAGCAATCATTATGAAGATGGTACAAGGCTAGGCAGTGCTTTGTTTTATTGTACATGTAGTCATTATGATTAAGTACTGACTCCTAATCACAAAAAATTACAGATATGGATATTGGGGAAAATAGGTAAATGATTTCCCCATTGTGACAGAGCTAGCAAGGATAGAAAATGGGTGAATGTCAACATTTTCAACATATATCTTAAAAGCCATATATATTTATATATAAGCCTATAACTACAAAAATATTATCCACATCCTTAAGCTTCTAACATACATTTAAAAAAAAATAAATCAATGAGACCCATTTGCCCTGACAACATAAGATCTAGCATCTCTCCTGACTGGTCCCAGAGAATCTATTAAAAAGTGCAAATCTGCTTTGCCTCCACAAAACTGGTCTTATCACCAGCAGCATTTTATTCTGTTATCCTCTGTCACCCTGAGAAACCAGCCCATAACCCTGGGATGAATGGTGCTTTTTCAATGTTGTAGAGTACTTATAATTGTTGTGAGTCTGCTCATGGTTCATAAAAAATATTTGACTCTTTAAGAGAAAAATTAAAATCAGTCTTCATGTTTGTGGACTCAATCATCTATATTTCCCCCCAAATATTCTTCTGTAATTGTGGGTGCAAATTGCACCCAAGGCCACGATCCATTTATGAACTAGCATATTACAAACCTTTGGGTTTATAGAAATCTCTGTCTTTTGGTACATTGTGTTATCTCTCTCAGATGCTTACTTTAACAAATAATACCAATGGTATCACATTATATCACAAGCAATTTCTCTCAGCAAGAAGGAGAAGACAACTAAAATGCATTTATGGCAATAGCTTATGTATCTTTATGGCATTATACTTTCTTCCTAAAGTTCCAAAGTCTAAGTGATCTATAAAGATCAGGACTTGAAATTCCTTAAGTAAATTATCAATGGTTCTAATTTTGAACACTAAGAGGAAGATACCTTTACAAATGACACTGCTTCAACTTAGTGGTCAAAAAATTGCAGTTAGAAGTTTTAAATTAGATTTATGACTATATAGTTTTTAATTGGGAGATGTTACAGCTTTTATCACAATCCATTCACATATCCATTCTGTGAGACCCATCTGTACATATTTGTTATCACCATCTTTTCAAAACATTTCAGATGCTCCTGATTTTCCCCACTCAATTCCCAGCCCTCCTTCCTCTTTGTCCCCTTGATAATTTATAATTTTTTTCAAGTCTCACACTAACCGCTGTCATATTTCACCCATTTTTCTGCTACCCATCCCCCTGTGAAGGGGGCCCTATGTCAATCATTGTGATCGGTTCACCTTTACTTTCCCCACCACCTCCCCTTTACCCTCCTGTATTGTTGCTCCCTTTATTGGTCCTTAGGGGGTTACGTGTTCTGGATTCCCTGTGTTGTGAACTCTTATCTGTACTAGTACACATGTTCTGGTCTAGACATATTTGTAAGACACAATTAAGGACTGGGGAGTGGGAATGGGGGTAGGAGAGGAAGCATTAAAGAACAAGAGGAAGGTTGTATGCTTTGTTGGTGCTACACGGTATCTTGACTGGCTCATCTTTTCCTTGTGGCATTTATAAATATACTTTTACACTTTCAAAATAGAGGTTGACTTCTTTTCCAGGCTGCTTAAATACTGCCTGGTTTTTAACGTGTCTATGGAAACTGAAGCAATTATAAACATCAATTTTTATAGAATATCTAAATAAAACCTTTAATCTATGTTGTTGTATTTTATGGTCAATTTAGAGGTCAAGTTACCACACACACACACATCGACGAAACTAAAGGTACCATTTTTTCTCATGTTCTAAAACAATTTCTCAGTACAATTCAGAAAAATATATTGATGCAAATAATTGTCTATGGCTTATCTTTCCAATTCTCTTCTATATACCAACATTAAAGTCCCCAATATAGAAATCATCATTTCACAAACTGTATGTACTTAACAGACATTCATACTGTAAGTGGAAGGAATTTATACTTTATCAAGCATGAAAATCTTTTCCTTTCTTTTTTTCCTGAGAGCCTCTTTTTAACTCTTATTGTGAATGAGATAAAGGTTCACAGAAATGATCATCTGTTTTACTTTAACAATTCATTAGACCTTCCAAAGTCTTGTCCTGTTTCCCTCATTTCCCCCATTGTCACTAGCCTAGAAGACAACTGTAAAGCACATACTTTTGCCTTCCTTCTTGCTGGACATAGTCATATTTGACTCAGGATACACCATCTGGACGTTTTCTTTTTAACAAAATGGAGGTGAAAGTTGACCAAGAAATAGATGAAAGAATAGTCTATCAGCATATATTTTCTGCAAGTGAAACCTTCAAACCACTGAACTTTTTAAATTATGATCGCTGTTTTTGTCAATGTTTATTCTTTATAACACATCGGACAGACTAACTGAAATCTTTCTGAATAGAACACACTACGCTCTAAAAACTACATGAGTTCCCTGAAACTGAAGTACATAATTCCTTTGTATCAGGAGTGAGGTAAGGTTTATTACCAACCTGTAGCGTGTTACGGACACACCTTGCTTGCTGGACGCAAGGAAACTTGAAGCCCTTGCTGATGATAATATAGTCTGCAGGTTTTTAATGGATTGCAACTCATGTAAAGAAAACCCAGTTCTTGGGGCTGAGCCCCAGTGATGTAGTGGCTGAGTGCGGGACTACGGCCCATTGGCTTGGCGGTTCAAATCCAGCAGCAGCTCTCCGGGAGCAAGGCTAGCTGGCTCTCATGACTACCAGAGGGCAGTAATGCCCCACCCCCAAAAAAGGAAAAAGAAACCCCAGTTCTCACAACTGGCCCAATGGGCAACAAAATGATAAACAGAGAAAAGACTGACTTTGTTAAAGATTACATGTTGCTTGGATCCACATCAATCCTAATGGAAGTAGCAGCCAAGAAATCTAAGATGTATTGCATCAGGCAAATCTGCTGCCCCAGGCTCTTTAAAGTGTTGAAGATCACAGATGCCATTTTGAAAACCAAAGTGCCATCGTATTTTCAATTGTTCCATAGGCATATCGAAAGCTGACCAATGAATAAGGAAGATCAAGAAGAATTGATGCATGCAAATTATTGTGTGGGGGAAAATAATGTGAACTGCCAGAAGAAAAGTCAAATCTGTGGTGGAAGAAGTACAGCCAGAATGCTCCTTTGAAAGAAGGATGGCGAGACTTTGTGTTATGCACCTTGGACGTGCCATCTGAAAAAATGCAGTACTTAACCAGTATATATGGTAGGAGTCAATGAGAAATGATAGACCCTCCCGCAGATGGGCTGACCCTGTGGCTGCAACAACAGGTTTCAGCACAGCCAACCATTGTGAGGATGTTGCAGGACTGGACAGTATTTCTTCCTGTGGAACTTGAGATCACTATGAGCTAGAAGAGACTTGATACATAGTTACAACAACATGATAGTGTCCCCAAGGGTGTGGAAAACGACAGCATTAGCTTGGGACACATTGTAAAAGGCATGTTTGTAAGTACACCCTCTGTAATCATATAAACCTGTGCTCAAATCCTAACCTGATGCCCATGTATTTTACGGAACTACTTTGCGCATTAGTTCCCAGAATTGCAATGAGGATTGAGGAAAAGGATATGGCTGAAGCATTGCATAGTGCCAGACACACATGCCTCTCGAATACATGTGGTATGGGACGCGTAAGCATGCACTTTTTAAATAAAGTTAGATTGGTAGACCATGTTTGACTTGAAGCTGATTCTTTCCTTACCCATGAGGACCCAAACAGAAGAAGGTTTTGGTCATTCCTCTCTGAGGCGGCAAAGACAATTATTTTGTTTGTTTGTTTGTTTCCTCAAAAGGATGAATGTTACATAGCTCTTTCATTGAAGCCTTGCTCTTAGAGTCACTATTGTAATTTAATTAATCCTCTGAAAACTTGTTAATGTAAGCATCTGTAAACCGATGAGATTTAAGAAAATGACTGAGATGAGATTTAAGAAAATGACTAATGCTAACTTCAATAAATCTGAGACTAAGATACCTGCATGCCAAATTACTAATTTTAAGAAGAAATACATATTACAGGGATTGTAAATTCTTGTATTGGTATGATCCACTTTATCTTTGTCAAGCTGTAAAAGGAAACACTGGCCTACTGCCATTTAGTTGATTCCAACTAATGCTGAAGACAGAACACGGCTTCCCTAGCTGTGAATCTTTACAAGATCTGACTTCCACGCCTTACTACCACATTCAAGCTATACAGAGCCCCCACATGTTAAAAGGCAATGTCTTTCATTGAAAACTAAAAATGAGGGCTGAGCCCCAGTGGTGTAAGTGGTTGAGTGTGGGACTGCGGCCTGTGGGCTTGGCGGTTCAAATCCAGTGGCGGCTCTCAGCAGCAGTACTTGGTAGTGCCCACAGCCATCAGAGGCAGTGATGCCCCCCAAAAACAAAACAAAACAAACTAAAAATCACATTCACCGCAACAAAATGAAAGTATTTTTGTATTCTGAATCATGATTACCAGACAGGCATTAAAAGCATCAAGTGATGCAGGACAAGAAGAAGAAAAAAACTACCCCAAATCAAAGGCATTGGGATACTACAGTACAGTATGATCTTTATTCTGAAAAGATCTTTATTCTGTCTAAGATATCCAATGACTGCCTCCTCTGCGGATTGAGATGTTTCATGGGCTGGTCTAGTGGCTTAAGAGCCACACCTGATCTCCTCTCACTACACAAGGGGAATGTAGAATACGAACCCACAGCTAAAGGATGATTCCTAAGAAATCTGACATGCCTCTACTCTTGACGCCTCTTTGTTCCATTTGCACAGCCCTGGTCCCTCTCCCGGCATTCATCTTCTCTGCTGGCTTCCCTAATCTGCTGCAATGGACATGAAGAACTCAGACAATGCTCAAAACCGTGGATAAGAGGGCCTAATAAATGATAAGAGGGTAAGGATGCAGCGCTCCTTCGTCTGCAGAGCCTCTTCTCATCCATCTTGACAGAAAAGTCCGTCTCTGAGCCTGGGCCACTTTCCTGCCCCGACAAATGTTACAAAATCCTCTTAGTACTAGTCAGTGCCCCCAAAGCAAGCACGTCTCCTCCCCACATCACTGACCTTTACTCCTTCCACAGGGGGAGAAGCCCACCTCTGTCTCCTTGTATCATCACTGCTTCCCTCTTCTATCTCATGGTGCTACAGTCTCTGTTACCTCTGCTGCCTCCACCGTTATACGGAGGGATCTCTCAGGTGTTATACTGGTGGCTTTTCTTTCTTGATGAGCATAGGAATCGTCTCTGTCTCCTTGTATCATCACTGCTTCCCTCTTCTATCTCATGGTGCTACAGTCTCTGTTACCTCTGCTGCCTCCACCGTTATACGGAGGGATCTCTCAGGTGTTATACTGGTGGCTTTTCTTTCTTGATGAGCATAGGAATCGTCTGTCCCAGCTGCAAAGATGGAATTTTATTATATCTTGTAGGACGGCAAATCTGGCCAGTACCTGAGTTTGAGTCTTCTATTTATAAGTTGCATGCTATCACCCAGTCACCGGATGGACTATGCATATAAGAACCATACCAACAAATTCACTACATTGACACTGTAAAATTTGAAATGTATTATCTAACAATTCCTTTGCAATGGAACATATTTGAATAAATATGTAAATAATGTGTATTATGGTATAATACATAGCAATATATTTAATAGATATTAAATGCTATGATGCTATGCTGTTTATAAATATATGCTATGATGCTGTTTATAAATATATGCATATAAGAATATAAATATCCACAAAATATATGTGGATATTTGTAACAGATAAATATTTTACTGATTCAGAAGAGACAATTAAAGAGGAATAGGCTGTCCACTTCTGAGTGAGCAGCCACTAACCTTTTATGAGTCACAGTGCAGGATTTTTAGATACACTGAAATCTTATTAAGGGAATCAAAATATTATCAGATATAGACAACAAGATGAATCTCTTGGTTGTAAATATACAACTGGGGAAGGCAGCCTTCTCAAAGGCAAGCTTACCCAAATTACATGGATGGATTGAAGTCTTTAAGGCCTTTCTTTAGTAACAGAACAAGACACAACATGAAAAGAAACAACTGTAATGTCTATTAAAAATCATATAAGAACATAGACTTTGCAAAGTGTGTTGTTTCTGTTAGATGTCAATGAGTCGGTTCTGACTGAAAACAACCATGTTTACAACAGATCAAAACACTGCCTGGTCGTGTACCATCGCCACAACTGTTCAATCTGCCTTGTCAAAAGCCATCCTCCTTTACTTTATAATGTGTCTACTTTACCAAGCATGATGGCCTTCCCCAGGGACTGGTCTCCTCTGACAACACGTCCTAAATACATGAGACAAAGTCTTGTCATCATTGCCTCTAAGGACATTTTTGGTGTGCTTCTTCCAAGATGCATTTGCTTGTAAGAAGTATGAACCAAGAAAAAAAGAAAGTTATCAAAAATAAAGCAAAAATGGATGGAGATGGATATTCTTGGTATGAATGAATTAAAACTGACAGATATTGGTCATTTTTATCAGATAATCGTGTGTGTGTGTGTGTGTGTGTGTGTGTGTAGGCAGCTATGCCAGGAATAAGATTCAAAAGGAATTGAATCACATTCATCAGCAAAAAGAACATTTTGACATCTATCTTGAAGTACAATGTCTATATACATACAAGGAAATCCAATTAATACTAATATTAGTACTAAGCCAGTAATGAAGAAATGGAGGAGTTCTTCCAACTTCTTCTTTCTAAAACTGGCCAAACATGCATCAAGATGCTCTGATCATTATGAGCAATGGGTATGCTCATACCCATTGATGAGTATGACTTTGGTGACAGGAATGAAACTAGAGATTGCATTGTCTAATTTTGCAAAATCAGTGCCTTATTCATTGCAAATAACTTTTATTAGCAATCTAAACAGCAAGTAAGCACATGGACTTCTCCAGTTGAAATACATAGGAATCTAATTGACTACATCTGTGAGAAGAAATGATGGAATCTCCAATCTTAGAATCCAGAGTGAGGCCAGATACTATCAATTGCTCATATCATTTCATTTTGAAGTTGAACAACATGAAACAAAACCACATGAACCAAAATACTACATTACATATACCCCACCTGAATTTTAAGAACATCTCAAGAATAGTTTTGCTTCATTGAACACTGGTAACCAAAGATATGAACATCACATATGAAAAAAAGTAAAGAGTCATTTAAAAAAAAACAAGAAAGAAAAGATCAGAGTGGATTTCAGATGAGATTCTGAAACTTGCTCTTGATCCTAGAGTAGCAACATTTTTGAACAGAATATTTCAAAGGGCAGCTAAGAAGCAAAATGAAATATTAAATGAAATGTGCAAAGATCTGGAGTGAGGAAATCAAAACTGAAGAACAAGCTCAGCACATCTTAAATGAAAAGATATCAAGAAATAAAATCAAGCCTGTATTGTAAGAGTCTATCGAGAAAATATTGAACACTGAGGAAGTATTGAAAAGAGGTGGATAAAATGTAGAGTCACTGTATCAAAAATAATTGGACAACATTCACCATATCAAGAACCAGTGACACTGAAGGAAGAAGAGGAAGGTGCACTGAAAGCATATGTCAAAAGAAGGCCCCAACAGTCAAAGGACTGCTAATTGAAGTGGTGCAACAAGCTGATCAAGCCCTAGAAGGATTCACTCATCTATTCTAGAAAATTTGAAAGAGCAATTGACTTGAAAAAATCCATAACAGTACCCATTGCAAAGAAAATCAACCCAATGGAATGTGGAAATTATTGCACATCATCAGTAATGTCATATGCACATAAATTTTTTGAATAAACTCCTGCAACAATAGTATTTATGGACAGGCTGCTGGCAGAAATTCAAGGTAGATTCAAAAGAGTACATAACAATAAAGACATTACTCCTGACAACAGGTGGATCTGGGTTGAAGCAGTGAGCACCAGGAGGATGTTTCAAAAACTCACATCCATCAAATCAGTTTGGATCCATTGAGACATTTTGGAACAGGGCAGAACTTCCCGCATCAACTTCTGAGATTAACCTTTTATGGGAATAGAACGCCTCATCTTTCTGCCCTTAAGCAGCTGGTTATTTCAAACTACTAACCTTTAGGATTAGCAACCCAACGTGTAACCACTTATATTTTATCAACCAATCAAAAGCATTCAATTCTGTGGCAACTCTGTAGCCTTGAGACGAATGGGCATCCCAGAACACTGTATTGTGATAATACAGAACCTATACCAGGACTAAGATATAATTGTTCAAACAGAACAAGAGAATGCTGCAATGTTTAACATTAGAACGGTGTGCACAAGAGCTGCATCTTTTAAACATACCTATTCGATCTTTATGCAAAACATCATTTGAGAATGTATGGGTTTGGACAATGCTGACTTACCGCTGGCATTGGAGGAAGGCTTATGAACATTCAAGGACAGTGGCTCTCAATCTTCCTCAAGTTGAGACTTTTTAATACAGTTGTGACACTCTAACCATAAAATTATTTTTGTTGCTACTTCATAGTTGTAATTTTGCTACTGTTAGGAATCAGGCAACCTCTGTAAAAGGCTTGCTCAGCAAACAAAGGGGTTGTGGCTGACAGACTGAGAAGTACTGCTCAAGGATATGCAGGTGATACAACCTTGCTATAATAGGAGGTCTTGAAGTATTTGCTTATGAAGGGAAAGGACTGCAGTCATAAGTGGGGAATGCAACTCAGTTAAAAAGAAACCAACTGTTCTCACAATGCAGGCCACAGATAACATCAGAGTAAGCAGAGAAAAGAATGGATTTTTCAAGTGAATCTTACTTGGGTACACAACAAGTGTTCATGGAGGTAGGAGTCAAGAATTCAAATAATGTATTGCATTGAGCAAGTATGTTGTATGAGATCTCTATAGAGTGTAAAGAAACATAAGGTCATTCTAAAGACTGAGCTATGACTGATCCAGGCATGGAATTTTCAATCACTTCATATGCATGTGAAAGTGAAATACTGATTAAGGAAAACGACAGAAGAAGAATCAATGCATTTGGATCATGATGCTTTTCAAGAATACTGAAAATATCATGAACTTCAGAAGAACCACCATATCTGTCTTAGAAGATGAACAGTCAGAATGCTCCATGGAAGCAGGTGAGCTGCTTTGTCATATGCACTTCAGGAAAGATCAGTCCTTGTATATTTGCCTCCCAAACTTCGGCTCAATGAGCACCACATATGGTGCATGAAGAGCTGCTGACTCTAAGATTTGAGGATCCCTTTTTTGTTTTTTGTTTTGTTTTGTTTTTTGGGGGGGCATCACTGCCCTCTTGTGGTGGGAGTAGAAGGCCCAGTCTTTGCTCCTGTAGAGCCCCTGCTGGAACTGAACCTCCATCCCAGTGGGTCGCAGTCCCACACTCAACCACTACACCACTGGAGCTCAGCTCTATCCCTTCACATTTTTAAGCAGAAAAAAAGCTAATACAAATAATAGAATAAATCATACCTGAGAATAAGTTTTGAAAATACCAAGATGAACCAGAGAACAATGTTTAATAAAAACATGTGTTGGTGAAGGGATCTTCTGGGCAAGTGAAATTCAAAAGGCTCTTTGTAGTGTGGTATAAATCAAAAAACATGCCATTCTTTGAGGAAAGATGAGAGATATAAAAATACTGTCTATTACCTAGATAGATAATATGTCAAGAGATAATAGCTTCACATTTCAATATTTCCATTTAGTAAATGTTTCTATGATTGCGTCACAATACTTTATGATTTACCCTCACATATTCCAATTTTCTATACATAACAAATTGTATTTAAATTATACAGGTATTAAGGAAGTGATAACTATAATTAGGCAATAACCATTGGAACAGAATTTGCTTTTAAAAAATCATTAAAGAAACATTAACATCAGAACAGATTTATTTATTTTCAGTGTTATTCATTTCTCATATCTTCACATTTGTGATTTAAAAAAAATAGTGCATTTTATCAAGCCATCGTGAATGTTTCCTGGGTCAAAATACTTGTATCTTTCTCTATACTGGGGATACTGCAGGCTCTTTCTTGGGCCTGGTGCCATATCTCTAAGCATAATGGTAGACTTAGCAGTACACATTATTTATTGAGGGCATGCAATGAATAGGGAATTTTACCAGACAATGATAGTACAAAGTTTACCATTCTATCACTACCTTCCAGTATCTTTTATTGGCAAATCTTCTATGAGGATGCAATTGTAGGGAAAGCACACTGAAGTGCCACACTGGTAGGTATACAATCTAGACTTCCAATCATGGCGTGGGAGAAGCCTCTTCCCTAGTAGTTACTGGCGGTGTTACTAGCTTTGTTGATGTTACATAACTTTCACGAATAATACCATGTGCAGTTCTTTTAAAGATATCCTACACTAACTCAACTCTTAATAAGTTGTTGGAGGGCTTACGTAAATTGTGCAGAAAATATTTGATACAGTCAGTGCTGACTTAGATGTTACCTCTTGCTGTTGAAGCACCATGTTATATTTTTACTATTTTTTTTTTGTTACCTGCTAAATTAAGCATGGTAGCAAGAGGACATCATACCATCGTGCTTAATATGTCCTCAAAAGCAAACTGGATAAGACGTTCAGCTCAACCAACCATTAAGGAGAAGACATATGGCACATGCTAATTTCCTTATTTTATGCCTTTAGGATGACTATTTATGCCTGATATGTCAACATATACCTGTGGATATACCAGCTGATGTCAGATCCACTCTAAATTCTTGTGACTTTCTAGTGATCAGAATAGAAGTATTCTCATAGAGCTTAGACTGGATGATTTTGTACAACTCTGCTCAAGCACCTCTGGGTGAACTTGAACTGGCACCCTCAGTGGGCAGATAAGCTCACTAACTGATAGCCACCCAGCTATTCCATGCATATTCAAAATTTTAGCCACAGTTAATTATTTGTTCATTAATATGTCCTAAAGCAGATAGCATTTGTAAAAGCATTCTTTGAAAACTGAAAGTAGTTGCTCCTGAAAATTCAGAATATGATTATTTTGTGGGGGAAGTGAAAAGAAAAGCACTGAGCACAGCAATTGGGCTGCCATCACAGAGCATTGGGCATTAAGTCTCTCTGACTGATGGCACGACAGTGAACTTCCTGGTGTTGCCCCTGGAACAGATGGATGGATGTAGCCACATGCTCCCATAAAACATTACAGCCTTGCAAACCCTATGAGACAGTTCTACTCTGTCCTATAGAATTTCTATGAGTCAGAATCAATTCAATGGAATAGCAGTGGTTTAGGTAAGGTGTCTTGATAACAACAGTGTTTAACTGAGCAGCTGCTAGCCAAACGATCATTAGAATCCACCAGCTGTTTTGAGAAAGAAAGATCACTAGGCCTCTGAATAGCACAGCCCTAGAAACTCTTTGACACATCTACCCTGTTCAATGAGGTTTTTAGGAATCAAAATCAACTTGACAGCAATAGGTATGAGATGGGTAGGAATTCATTCACCCAGGACTGTACACAATATAGATTGCAAACCTGGCAAAATGTCAGGTGATTTAGTTGATGTGGAAAAAATCATTGCAATCCTTTTGCTCATCAAAATGAATTTAACCCAAATAAATTTAATGTGAGATCCTAAAACATTAAAATTACTCCAAATTCATCACTTTTTTTTAGCATTGATGTGTGTATAGGAGCCTTACTGGTGTAATGGATTGTGTTGAGGGTTGGAGGTTAGATCTAAACTGTCTGATCCTTAAAGGAGCTCTGGTGATACAGTGGGTTAGGTATTGGGCTGTTTACCACAAGGTCAGTAGTTCAAAACTAGCCATCACTCTGTGATAGAACGATGACAGTGAATGTAGTTCTCCCTCCTTAAAGAGCTATAGTCTCAGGAAACCTAAGGAAGAGTTCTCCTGTGCCCTAGGGGGTTGATCAGAATCAGAATTGACTCAGTGGCAATGGATTGTGTGCATGTGTAAGAAAGAGAAAATATATACAACTGTGGAATTTTAGGGAATTCTTTAGAATGGACTGCTAAAGTAATTTACTTATAATTATTCAAAAAACCATACTGATAATAGACCAAAGTCAAAATTTAAGTTCAGCTTAATTCTGACCTTAGAACAGTTTTTGACTGACAGGATTATATTAAACATTGTTTTAGCACATTATTGATTTGTATACAGTATACATAGGAAATATATAAAATATGCTCTTAAACACATACATAAAGATTCTGTAGGGCTGAGCCCTGATGGCATAGTGGTTGTGCGCAGGACTGCGGCCCACTGGGTTGGAGGTTCAAATCCAGCAGCAAGGTTGGTCCTGCTACTCCCACCACCAGAGGGCAGTGATGCCCGCCCAAAAAAAAGATTATGTGGGAGAGAATGGATATTTTATTCTTCACATCTCAGTGCTCCAACTCATACATTTTCAGGTATTTGTGTAAAGCATGAAAAGCATTTGCAAAAGGTGAATTCTAAGAGAAAGATGGAACTTTCTCCTCCTGTAAAGAGTTACAGTTTTGGAAAACTCCCTGGGTAGTCCTACTATGTCCTCTGTGATCATTATGTGTAGAGATCCACTTGATGGCAGTGGGAGAATGGATGCGTGTGTCCCAAGAGATTCTTGGTAAATTGACGTCTTGTGCTTTCTGATGAAAATGCCTGCTCAGTCTACATGTATAGTATTCTTAGGAACATACATCATGTTTGACTCATTTCAGGCAGAATATACGAAACCTTGACTGGCCAGTGATTTACAGCTCAGTGCTAACCAAAATGCAGGAATATGAATTCAGTAGCCCCTTTATGGAGAAAGTGTGTCAGTCTGCTTCCTTAAAGAATATAATAATATCCTATGTGATGGTTCAATTCTGTTTTAATGAGTTAGAATCAACTCCCCAGCAAAAAGCAGTAGAAATGTTATAGAGACAAATTATGGTAAAGATAAAATGACAGGAGACTTGTTTTCTATTTTTGTGCTCACCAAAACCAGGCTTCTAGATACCATGGGATCCCCCACTGTGCCTAATCTCAAACCAAACTCACCATCACTGAGTCTGTGTCAACTCACAGCAACCCATTAGGCCAGCATCAAGTCGCCCCTTGGAGTTTTCCAAACTGTCACTTTTCCCTGGAGTAGAAAACTCTCTCTCCCCCAAGGACCAGGTGGTGGTTGCGAACTGCTCATCTCATGGTTAGCAGCCCAATACAAGACCACGATGTCACCAGAGCTCCTCTACCTCGCTGTCTATTTAGGAATAGCTCACTAAAATTTTGACTTATTTAACAGTTTCTTACATTGAAGGTCACTCTATCTGCTAGCTGTATAAATTAGGAATTTTTTGTAGGTATTAAAAATCAACTCAAGATGCTTTCAAGGTGCACGGAAAAGGAAGTACAGAATAAGGATGCAACGCAAGCCAGGAGGAACGAGATCAGTGTTGCCTCCTCTGGGAGTTGAGAGCAGGAAGAGCTCTCTTTGATTCTGCCCATTTCTTTCTCCCACCCCCCCACTCCCTGGCCGATGATGTCATTTTGTCATTTATACTTCTCCCTCTTTCGAGTTCAGTCTCTTCTAAATAGATAGGCTCCTGTGACTCTGAATTGGTTTACTTAGTTTTAACAATGCAATAAAGGTCCATAGATTTCTCTTTTTTCCCCAATTCAGAAACCACTCAGTGTAACACTTCCTGGATAACTTCCAAACTGGG
>PVJH01022723.1:0-36167 GCA_004026705.1 Nesogale talazaci
TTTTCCATCTTGACCATGCTATCTGCTTCCCTGGTAAACTTCTGCTCTCTTTCAACCTGAGAGGCAGGCTTTACCACCACTCCAGAGACAATGGGAACTACTAACCCTCTGAGTTCAAGCAGTGGCTTTAGACAGATCTCTTCTCACTTAGCGATAATTAAACAGAAGAGAGCAGAATTAAAATAACTGAAACAAACAAACAAACAAACCCAAAACACCTCTCTAGCACAGGGTAGGGAAATTTTTCCGTAAAAGTGCAAAGAGTCAATTTTTTCAGTTGTTGTTGTCTACATGATCTCTGTTGCAACTACTTTGTAGTCTGAAAATATCCACAAACACTACATTAATGAGTGAGCATGGTTGTGTTCCAATAAAACTTTATCAGCGGAAGCTAGCCTCTGGTACATGCATCATGGGTTCGATAGGTGCAGTTGTATGGTGATAATTATTATTTATTATGGTAAAGTTATAGACAGCATGAGACAGAGAGAAATCATAAGAGTCAGACATATATCACATCACGGTAGCATGCTCACCTCCCCTGATGGGGCTGTTCACCTGGAGAGACAGCAAGTGGGGGAGAGGGATTACATGAGGAAGAGGGACCCAGAGCGTCCAGGGGGCTAGAGAGAGGCAGGAGAGAGAGGAGAGGGGACTCTTTATCATGCCCAGTTCTTATATAGTCTTTGGAGCCATGCAAGTTCCCTAATTACAGGTAAGAACATACTTCATAGGAAGGGGTTGTGCTATATGCACACTATAGGAAAGGGAGGGATCAGGGTCCCCTGTGACAAGATCAGACCCCAGACTCCTAGATGTGGCTAAACAGGTTATGCAGATCATTAACAACAGCATGTGAATCCGCCCACAGGCTTCAAAGGAAGTGAACCCTCATCCTAACATCAGGGGAGTCAGTTCTATTGTGAGACACACAAAATCCTTTTATCAACTGTTTTGGGGAGAATATCTAACTTGACTTCCAAGCAAATGCTGGTAAATAGTGTGCTTAATATTTTGGAGTATATATAATTGTGGAAGAGGCCTGTCATCATCCGACAAAACTTTACTTACAAAATCAGGCAATGGGCCGAGCTTGTTCCACAGACCATAACTAGTCAAATATTACCGTGTTTCCTAAAGCTGTATAAAGTGTATTCCTCAGAAATTGTTTACTAAAAGGAGGAGGAGAAACAGAAGGAAGAAAAGGACTAAAAGAAGAGAGAGGAGGAGAAGAAGAAGAATTATTATTTAGAAAATGCATATATTTTTGTATCAATAAACTGTAAAAAGGAATAACTTATGGAAAGGGAAATGAGATTATTATTTTTTATTTTTTACTTATTTATATATTTTTTGGACATTGGGTTTTTTTGTTGTTGTTGTCATCTTTTCTTTTCTTTGGTTGCTTCATCTTAGGATGCCTTGTTGGGTTTTGTGCATATTATTATCTCTGCAGGCCTACCTAGATAAGATGGGCTGGATGAACAGTCTGGAGGAGAAAAAAATGGAACTGATGGTTCCAAGAAGACATGGGTGATGTGGGGGAGGGGGAAAGGAGGTGGTGTTGACCAACCCAGGGATAAGGGAACAGGTAATTCAAAATCAGTGGCAAGGTGGGTGTGAGAGAGCTGATAGGGATTGATCAAGAATAAAATAAAAGAGAGAAATGAAGGCTGAGCATGATAGTGGGATAAGAGGAAAGTAAAAGGAAATAGAGGAAAGAACTGGGGAGGAGGGGGTTAAGGTCTAAATACAGGCATGTAAAAAGGTGAATATATTTATATATGATGGGGAAATGGATCTACATACATATACTTATAGGTTTAGTATTAAGACAGCAGATGGGCATTGGACCTACACCTAAGTACTCCCTCATTGTAAGAACACTTTGTTCTATTAAATTGACATTCCATGATGCTCACCTTCCCAATACTGAAGACAAATGTGTGAAGACAAACAAGCAACCATCTAGCTCAGAAGCAACAAAGCCCACATGGAAGAAGTATATCAGCTTGGATGACCATGAGGTGTCAAAGGGATCAGTTATCAGGCATGAGAGAATTAAAATTCATAACATTGCATGCCCACCTTCCTGATATGATTGCTGATGACAAATGTGTGCATAAGTTAATGGGGTGAAGAAAGCTGATGATGCCGGGTTATCAAAAAATAAAGCATCTGGGGTCTTAAAAGATTGAAAGGGAACAAGCAGACATCTAACTGAGAAGCAATAAAACCCACATAGAAGAAGCACATCAACCTGCGTGGCCACGAGATGTTGAAGGAATCAGGTATCAGGCATCAAAGAACGAAAAATTATATCATTATAAATGAGGGGGAGTAGAGATTAGGGACCCAAAGCCCATCAGTAAGTAAAGGGACATCCCCTTACAGAAGGATCACAGGAAGGAGACGAGCCAGTCAAGGTACAGTGTAGCAACTATAAAATATGCAGCTTTCCTCTAGTTCTTAAATTCTTCCTCCCTCCCCAGCCCCACCCCCATCATGATCCCAATTCTACCTTGCAGGAAACATGGGGAATTCAGGACAGATGATTCCTTCGGGACCAGTGGTGAGAGTGGTGACACCAGGAGGGTGGAGGAAAGGTAGCGTAGAGAGGGGGAACCAATTGCAGGAATCTACATATAACCTCCTTCCTGGGGTATGGACAACAGGGAAGTGGGTGGAGGGACACATTGGACAGTGTACAACATGACAATGTGATCATTATTTGTAAATTATTAAAGATTCACAAGGAAGGGGGAGTGGGAAGGGAAGGAAATATGAGGAGCTGATACCAAGGGCCCAGGTGAAGGGAGGATGGTTCGAGAATGACGATGGCAACAAATGTACAAATGTAGTCTGCACACCATGGATGTATGTATTGGTCTTGATGAGAAGAGAGTTGTGTGAGCCCCCAGGAGAATGATTAAAAAAGAAAAAGAAAACGTGAGATAGGATTTGAAGCAAGATGCAGGTTAAGATGAAGTTTGAGAAACTAAAGCAGGCAAAGAAATTAAAACACAGGCTTCATCTGCATCTGAAATAAGAAAGTGCAGAATTCAGATAGCATAAAATTGAGTCTCGGGTAATAAGTTTGACATATAGCTTTTAGAACCAGTTATAAACAATGAGCATGCAGATGACATGTAAGAAGGACAGAGAAAAGCCATCCACTTTAAAGACAAAATGATAGAGAATCCTAGAAAGTTTCCAAAAAATAATACCATCGTTTCCATAAAATCTAAAGGACAAACCAGTACTGAAATAAAAAAACCTACAAGGGTAAATAAAATAGGATGTTTTAAATTTTGACAGATATAAATGGTAAAGAGGAGTCCACAGCTTGATAACAAGAACAAATAAATCATAAACATCCTAGACCACAAACAAAACAAATACAAACACAACAGACCAAAGGAAAATTAATGAAAAGCATGCTGTTTACAAGGAACCAAACCAAACCAAACTCACAGCCATTGAGTCGGTGCCAATTCATAGTGACCTCGCAGGGCAGGGCAGAACTGCTGCGGGATTCTTTGCAGACGTAGAAATCCCCTTTGGTCTCCCATGAAGTGGCTGGTAACTTGGAACTGCTGGCCTTTCGGATTGCAGCCCAACACAGAACCACGATGCCACCAGGGAGTATGGGGGGAAGCCTGTTGGGTGGGTCTCAGGACTCCCTTTGATGAAAAATTGAACGTAAACAAAATGCCTCCCAAAGCGGACTTGCTTAGGTATACTTACAGTCCAACCAGATGTTAGAACATTATGCAATTATCAAAGGCAATCTAGAGGTGTTTTTCCATGGAACTGGAAAATGCTTGTGACAAAAGTTTTTAAAAATAAGCCAGCCATGAAGGAATGATTTCAGCTACTTAACAATAATGCATGTGTGTGTGTTAACATATATTTTGTAACTATTTAGGTCCTTTATCTGCCTGAATATAGAGATAGAAGAATGTTGTATTATCTTGGCATCAAACACGCTCACATCCTTTAATGCTTATATTTTAATTCTTCCCCCAAAATAAGATTAGGAATGCTATCCATTCATACCACAGTTAAAGGCACTGAGGGTCAAAAAGCTCACAAGTTTGTTTAGATTATCCAGATAGCTAGTGGCCTAAGCAAGAATCCAATCAAAATCTGGAATGGGTACTTTCTATAAGTTCTGTAAGGAAAAGCAGAATGAGCCTTGAGTGAGAGGAATGGATTAGATGGATGGGATAGAGGAATTTCAGTGGGTTTGGGATGCAGATGACGACAGTTGGACAAACTGAAGCAGTTTTCCTTTACTCGGTACTGCCTGGAGATTTTTCCCCTTGGAATGTCAAGAGTAACCCATTTCCTTCTACGTCTGGATCTCACTTTTCCAGAATCTGAAGGAACCGTCAGGTTTCGAGGAAAACCCCAAGGCTAATTTAGAGGGATAGTGATAGACCAGTTTGTTGAGAGGTGAATTTAACACTGTAACTTCTTAAAATCACTGAGATAATTTTCTGTGTGGAGTATGGAAAACTCCTAAGAAGAATGCTACCAACTCCCATTCCAGGAAAATGGATTAGGACCCAGTTGTGATGATCAAGTACTGCTCTGAAATGCTTACCTGTTCTGAAGGATTATTCCACAACTGGCATTGCTGGGGGACTTAAGAATTTATAGGTAGACATTGACAGAGCAGCCAAAAGAGAAAAAGAAAAGGAAAGGAAACAAAGGTTGGCAGATGCATCGCCCCAAAAGACCAATAGAATGAGTAGATACACTAGTCTTGTCAATTATTCATTATATGGAGAGCCTTTGTTCCTCTGTCTATTCATTCTGTTTATTTCTATTCAACATCCTTTAAAAGCCTCAGACATAGACGTAGACTCTTAAGATGCAAAGAGACACCAGAACTATTTTCCTGTTTCCAGGAACCAACCATTGGGAAAGGATGGTAAAGAAGGAAAGGAAGTCACATGGTGTGTTGTTTGATTTAGAAAGCTCCCTCTCTGAAATAAACAAGTGCAGAAATTTCTTACATGGTGATTCCATCTCTTTAAACAAGAGCAAAATACCTCCAGAGCAATATAACACACATATGTAAACACAGAGAGACAGAACCTGACTCGACATCACAATCACAGATGTGTGGTTGCCTTTGGGGAAGAAAAAGCATCTAGAAAAGTTAAAGCACCAGAGGCCACACGTTTATCTTTACATTTCCTTTCTCCTACCGAAGATTCAAAATAAACAGAAGGCTCAAAGAGTATAGATTGTCTGACTGTATTTATAAGAGTTCACAAATAGGCAAGTGATTTATGTGTTTAGACTTTGGATCTCGATTTCCTTGGGTAGGGGTGGCGGGACGAACTTTGAGGAGCCTGGTCATGCTCTGTTTTTTGGTGGGTGCTAATTACATGATGGATTCCTTTATACAAATTCAGCAGCTGTACTTGCCCTTCTCCATCCCTGTGTCCTGATTCAGGAAAGAGGTGTAATAGAGAGATAAAGGGAAACAGTGATAAAAAGCAATCATTACAAAATTTCCTTTCTCTTTAAAAAATCATTTTATTAGGAGCTCTTATAGCTCTTATCACAATCCATGCATACATCCAAGATTCAAATGCATTTATAAATATGTTACTATCATCATTTCCCAAACATTTTTTTTTCTACTTGAGCTCTCGGTATCAGTTCATTTTGCCCCCTCTCCCACCCTCTGTCCCTCATGAGCCCTTGATAATTTATAAATTATTATTTTTGTCATGTCTTACACCAACCACTGTCTTCCTATACCCACGTTTCTGTTGTCTTTCCCCCTGGGAGGGGGTTATATGTGTATCATTGTGATTGGATTCCCTTTTTTCCCCCCACCTCCCTCTTGCCATTGGGTATCACTACTCTCATTATTTTTTTCTAGGGGATTATCTGTCCTGGATTCCCAGTGTTGTGAGCTCATATCTGTAGTAATATACATGGTCTGGTCTAGGCAGATTTGTAAGGTAGAATTGGGGTCATGATAGTTGGCGGGAGGAAGCATTAAAGAAGTATAGGAACATTACTTGTTTCATCAGTGCTATACTGTCCCCTGACTGGCTCCTCTCTTCCAATGACCCTTCTTGTAAGGAGATGTCCAGTTGTCTACAGATGGGATTTGGGTTTCCGCTCCACCTTCCCCCTCATTCAGATCAATATAATTTTTCGTTCTGGGTCTTTGATGACTGATACCTGAACCCATAGATACCTCAGGATCACACAGGCTGGTGTACTTCTTCCATTTGGGCTTTGTTGCTTCTCGACTAGATGGCTGCTTATTCACTTTCAACCCTTTAAGGCCCCAGACACTTTATCTTTTGAGAGCGAGACACCATCAGCTTTCTTCAGCACATTTGCTTATGCATCCATTTTTGTCTTCAGCAATTGTGTCCGGAAGGTGTTACAGAATGCTGGGTAATTAGAACAAAGTAAGAACTAGCATCTTGGAATAGAGCATTTTGCTCTTTTCTCAGAATGGATGGAAGCCAGAAAGCAAATGCTCATGCCCAAGGAAAGCAGAATTTCATGTGCTCAAAGTGCTGACTGAGGATGAGCTAGGGCACCCAGAGAAGGGATATGCTGTTGCCCGGATCAGGAAGGTCCTGGAGTACAATGTTATCAGAGGCAAGGACAACCGAGGTTTGAAGAAAAGGAGGAAATGATGCTAAGTGAAGCAAGTCAAGCACAAAAAGATAAGTCTAACCTGAGTCCACTGAGGTAAGCTTTCAAAAAAAAAATGCGTCATAGGAGGAAAGCTACTGTATACATACATCCCTGGGGTGAGGTCGAGCAACTATGCCAGGGGCCAAACCCAATCCAAAGATGCATATGGCATCCAACTAAATAAGAGGAGGAAAGAAAAAAAAAAAAAACGTGGATAAGGGGTAAGGGGACTGACCTGTCCAAGGGGAGGATATTGTTTATGTCTCCACAGGAGAAGGAGAGAGAGATCATGCTTCAACACAATAAGCCAAAACACGAATACAAGATGCCAGCATGTACCAGGGAACCAATAGAAAGGTCCGCAGACCAGCCCCCAATCCCGACTCTGTTGACACCCTGCCCCCGACCCTCAAAAGAACGCACTTGAGAGGACAGCACTGGGACTACAGCGTGGAGAGAGGGGCATGACAGGCTAGAGCACACCAGAGAAACAAAAAGGGATGGAGAAGGAGGAGAGGCCCTCCTGGCCCACCAAGCCCCGAAGACATTCTTGCTCAGAGAAGACAACTCACAGGGAAGATCATAGGGACAGCCCCACCATGGGACACGACGTCCCTCCCTGAACCATGGCACCTCAGGGGACAGCACTGAAGACAAAGTGCAGGAATAGTTCATGGTCTGGCCCCATCATGCTGGGGTGAGGCACTGAAGGCATGCAGTGGAGCAGCAGGGAAAGCAGACTGATGAAACCCCCAGGGAATACCAAAATAGAGTTTGGAGACAGAGTATGGCACCCCATCAGACTTGACTGGAAAACACTCGTAAAGGCCAACTAACAGACCTTGAACTATTTATAGGCTTCTCCATTTTTTGACAGTGGCTTTCTTTTTGTTATTGTTGTTTTGTTCTTGCTTTCTGCTGTTGTTATTTTTTTTATTGGTTTTGACTTCCTTTGTTACTTTATTTGGCTTTGCCTAGTTTTTGTACTTATTGATGTATCTGCATGTACATCTAGATGAAAAGGGATGAATCGATTATTCAGAAATGAAAAGAAAAAAATTAAATTTAAAAAAAGAGATGAAAAGAATGGGACCAATGGTTCCAGGAGATACGGGAGAAGGGGAGGTGGGAGAAAGGAAGGGCAGGGTGGGGGACCAACTTAGGGACAAGGGAACAACAAGGGATCCAAAATCAGTGGAGAGGCGGGTATAAGAGACCTAGTAGTACTAGATCATGGGCAATGTAAGCAAGAGGAATTACTGGATCTCAAATGAAGGCTGAGCATGATAGTGGGACAAGAGGAAAGTAAATGGAAATAGAGGAAAGAAATGGGCAAGAGGCCTTTAGGGTGATCTAATTATAGGCATGTACATATATAAGTATATTTATGTATGATTATGGGGAAATAGATCTATGTGCATATATTTATAGGTTTAGTATTAAGGTCGCAGATGGACATTGGGCTTCTACTCAAGTTATCCCTCAATGCAAGAACATTTTGTTCTATTAAACTGGAATTTCATGATGCTCACCTTCCAGACAGGATTGCTGAAGACAAAGTGGGTACATAAACAAATGTGGTGAAGAAAACGGATGGTCCCTGACTATCAAAAGATATGGCATCTGGGGAATTAAAGGCTCAAAGGTAACCAAACAAATGGCCATGTAGCAGAGAAGCAAGCCCACTTGGAAGCAGACCAGCCTGTGTGATCGTGAGGAGTCAAAGGGATCGGGTGTTGGGCATCAGAGAACAAAAAAATCATATCATTGAGAATGAGAGATGGTGTGGAGTGGAGACCCAAAGCCATCTGTAGACAACTGGACATCCCCTTACAGAGAGTCGCAGGAGAAGATGAATTAGTCAGGGTGCAGTGCAGCAGCAATTAAACATAACTTTTCTCTTGTTCTCTAATGCTTTCTTTTACCCCCCACCCCTAATGATCATGATCCCGATTCTACCTTACAAATCTGGATATACGAGAGGATGTACACTGGTACAGACAAGAACTAGAAACAGTGAATCCAGGACAGATGAACCCTTCAGGATCAGTGATGAGAGTGGCGATACCAGGAGGGTAGAGGGACAATGGGTTAGAAAGGGGGTACCTATTAGAAGGATCTATGTGTAAACCTCCCTGGGTGACAGACAGCAGAGAAGTGGGTGAGGGGAGACATCAGACAGTGTAAGACATGACAAAATAGTCATAATTTATAAATAAGGGTTCAAGAGAGAGGGAGGAGTGGGAAGGGAGGGGGGATAAAATAAAGGAGCTGCTACCAAGGGGTCAAGTAGAAAGCAAATGTTTTGAGAACGATGATGGCAACAATGTACAAATGTGCTTGACACAATGGATGAATGTATGGTTTTGATAAGAGTTGTATGAGGCCCCAAAAAGTGATGTAGAAAAAGAAGAAGAAAGTGTCCTTGCATTGAAGGAGTAGTTGAGTAGTGGCCCAATGTTTGTCTGCGTCCTTAATACTAAACCTACAAATATATTTACATAGATCTATTTCCCAATCATTATAAATAAATATATTTACATAGGTACCTGCCTATATTTAAACCTCTATAATTGCCCTTTGCTTCCTCGTCTTCTCCCTTATTTCCTTTTGCTTTCCTCTAGTTCCATTTCCATGTTCAGTCTTCATGTGGGTTTCAGTAATTCCTCTGGGCTACAGTGCACTTGATCAAGCCCCACCAGACATCCTACTCCCTTCTCGCCATGGATTTCAGATAGCTTTGTATCCCTTAATCCCTGGGTTTGTTCCCACCCTCTTTTCTTCCCCTCACCTCCCCATCTCCTATGTCCTCCTGGAACTCTCAATCCCGTGACTTTCTCCTCAGGATTGTTTATGCCAGTTATCTAGATAGACATGCAAAAACAATAAAAAGCACAAAAACAAAACAAAGCCAAAGAAAAGAAATAACAAAAAAGAAAAGCCTATAAATTGTTGCAGGTCCAGTTGTTGACCTTTATGAGTGTTTTCCAGTCAAGTCTGTTGGAGTGCCACACCGTGGCCCCAAAGTCTATTTTTGGCATTCCCTGAGGACTTATTGCTTTGCTCCCCTTGCTGCTATGCTGCATACCCTTAGTGCTTCTCCCCAGTGTGGTGGGGTCAGATTGAATACAATTCCTTCACTGTGTCTCCATTGTTGCCCCCCTTAATGCTATGGGTCAGTGAGGGATGTTGTGTCTTGTGGTGAGGCCAGCCCTAGGGTCCTCTCTGTGCATTGGCTGCTCTAAGCAGAACTATCGTCCTCTGGGCTTGGTGGGTCAGGATGTGCTCCACTCTCATCTTCCTTCTTCATTTGCTCCTGTGTGCTCTGATAGGATGCACCCCTATGCCTGAGCTGTAGCTTCAGTGCTGTCCTCCATAGTTATAATATTTCTGTCCTTTTTAAAACATTGTTTCTAATCATGTAAGTAATAACAAAAATAGAGAAGGCAACTTTAGCCACTAGGTAGAGAGAAGATGGAGAATGCAGTCAGGTAGATAAGCTAGAAGGCCATTCCAAGAGACTGGGTTAGAAGAGACAAGTAGGAGGGGAGCAACAGATGCAGGGAGGAAGGGATGATGAAGTCTCTACAAGGCCTGGTGACCACATACCATCCCTCTGTGTGACTCTGCAGATGCTGAGCGAGCAGACAGCACAGTGGATATCACTGCTCGCCCAGTCCTCCTTGAACACAGCAGAGCCCATGTCATTTATGAAGCGAGATGTGTTTGGTCCTAAAATCCCCTTGCTCAAAACTTCCTGCCAGCCCCACCTCCTCTGAACCTGAGTCCCCACCCAAGTCGTTCCCCAGGGCCTTTTAATTGGATTAAATATTAGGCAGGAGATTCCCTGGGAAGAGTGATCCATTCTGGAACTAGGCATAATCAGCATGATGAGTGTGTCTGATTAGCAAACTTTCACTACCCATCATCACCTAGCTGAGAGAAAGTCAGCAGTGCTGGGCTCTGACAGCAGGTATGCAAAGACACGGGACCGATGCTTTAGGCTGGGGGGGGGGAGGGTCAGAAAGGGCAGGAAGGAGGAGACCAAGAGGGAGATTTTCGAATGAGTAGAGTTCTGGACATACAGTGGGGAGGCCTGGTGGCGTAGTAGTCATGCACGGGGCTGCTAACTACAAAGTCAGTATTTCAAAACCACCAGCTGCTCCAAGGGAGAAAGGAGAGCTTTTTCAAGAGTTACAGTCCTAGAAACCCACAGAGGAAGTTCTTCTTTCTCCTGGAGGACGCTATGAGTCAATCAACTCCATGGCAGGGGCTTTACTTTTGAGGGCTACAGCATCAGGTGGCCAAAAGAAGCTATGGAAGACACATGGACTGGAAAGACTGGTTTTCAACAGCAACACTAAAACAAAACAAAAAAAAAACCATGCATGTCCCCCAGAAATGCTCATGAGTTGGGGACACATGTCCTATGGTACCTCAAAATAGAGGGTTTCTGCTCAACACCCTCCATGGCCTCACCGTGCTCACTAAGGTGAAACAGAAATAACAGATTGGTATTTGGAATGAGTGTGCTCTTTATTGAACCATATTATCCAGCCCAGGATGAGTTTGGAATCAGGAAAATCTCTGTCAGACTTTCCCTTCTGAATCCTCTTTTCTTTCAGGAATCCATATTCTGTCCCCTTAATGAGGCAAACCAATGAGGTAAAACCTAGCAGTAGCCACCAAACAAGTTCACATGTGACCTGGACTTCATCTGTGACCCAGATTCGTGCCTATCTGGATCAAATGACCTGCAGATGACGGCATGAGAATAATTGATCCTTGTTTTACGTTTTCTGCCTACAGTTAGATACATAAACTCAACTTCCCTACTTAAAGACCTAGAGAGAGAAGTAGCAAGCCCATTGGCCTAATGCCCCTATGATGGGTAGCACTAGTGTTGCTAACCCTATGTCCTTAAATCCATGTCATTTGTGAGTGGTGATGGTGGTGTTATTGCTGACAGCTGCCATCAAGTCATTTCTGACTTCTGACAACCTTGCATGCCACAGAAAAAAAATGATGCCCAATCTGACATCATCTTCACAATGGCCATCAGAGTGGCTCTTGTGCCAGTCCCTTTCATCAAGAGTCTCCCATGCGGTCTTCTACCTCATCAAACATTATGTCCTCTTCCAGTAGCTGATCTATCCTGATAAGATGTCCAAAGCGAACACGTCAAACCATGCACTGTTGGGATCCATGAGGTTTCTAATGAATGGTTTTTGAAAGTAGATGACCAGGTCTCTCTTCTTAGTTTTATCCTGAAATTCACTGATACATGTCCAGGGTAGCCGTGTAGATAAATGAGATACTTGTGGCATAGTTTCCAGCATCTCAGTTCCACACAAGCCACCACAGAGTTCTAAACTGGTCAGCAAGTAGGAGGCTTTGGTGGATTTCCCACTCCAGGCAGAGACTACTCCTTTTCCCCGTTGAGGTTGGGGTTGGCCAAGGGACTTGCTTCAGTTAATGAAATACAAATGGAAGTGACGATATACCATTTCCAAACTTTGGTATTAAGAGGCAGTACATGCTTCCACTCGCTGCTGGATGCTTGTGCTATAGCCTTGAGAAAAGTATGTCCTAACCAATCTATTGGTCATGGAGGAGCAGAGACCCGTGACCTGGACTTCATCTGTAACACAGATTCATGCCTTTCTGGATCAACTGACTTGCAGAAGAATACATGAGACTAATTGATCCTTGCTTTAAAACACTTAATTTTAGGGTGATTTGTTGTACAGCATTATGGTAACAAGAGCTGAGTGATATGTTCTGTTGCTACTTAGTCCCCAATTCAGCATCAAAAACTACTACTTTAGGCTTTATGCTAACATTTCCCTCAGTTTGGCCCCGTTCTTCATGCTTTGATTCTCTCAGCCAGACCAATGGAAGAAAATTTGAATAAGTGGTGGGATAAGAGTCCTAAGTTTAGGGTAACTGTATATTCTAGTTTACAGCATTATCCCAATTTCATTAATGATAGTGTTGCTTTCCCAAAAACCATACTGCCTGGAATGATTAAATCATATACATTCCCCACATAAACCCAAAAATACCCAGGATGAACCAGGTCTTTCTTACAGGAACCCAAAGTATTCCTCTGGGGTCAGTAGATAACTATCAATATTTGGAAGAAGCTATCCTGTGCGAAGCAGAAGGTCCGGACTGCGATTCTCCTGGCAGCAAGGGAGGCAGAAGAATTCTTTTTCTAAATGCAGTCTATCTGTGTAAGGTTTTAGAAAAGTGCTATGGGGTATTTTCTGAGAAATAAACTCCTTAATATGACTTCATGGTAAGAGTTCTATTTCCTCTATTCTCGGGAGTCCGAGGAAAGAAAAATATGCCCCCTGGCAGTGTTCCATAAAACTAATGATGTGGGGGAATACGTGAATAATTGCCTGAATCGCGGGGCTACATATCTGTTAGGAAATCTCTTGGCAATATAAGGAAGGGGCTCAGGACAGTTAAATTGGAGTCAAGTGAAATAAACTCTTGCTGCATCAGCTAGACAGTCTTGTGGGTCAAGAGAACAGTGGCAGTCATCTCCATAACTTGGAGAAAGTTGGGCCTCTGAGTATTCTGGTTGATAGAAGCCTAAGCTTAGGATAAGATGCTGAAGAAAAATGTAAACAAAAAAAAAGTGTAAACAAGGCATGGGCAAGTCTCTGCAAAGGTAGAGAGGTGAGGGCAAGATGGAGCAAGACCGAGAGAAGAACAGTCCTGGAGGTGAGCCTGGAAAGGACAGATAGGGTGGCTGAAGCGTGTGTGTGTGTGTGTGTGTGTGTGTGTGTGTGTTTTGAGCAGGTATTGGTCCAGCTACAGACACCTTCCCCAGCTAGGAAGCATCCTGTTTACTCCCTCTGGGCCTAAGAATCATCCCTCAATCATGGACCATCCAGACACTAGTAGGTATGAGAACATACCTGACATAAAAGGGACAGGGAAGATAAAGAGAGACCTATCTTAAACTCATTCCAACCTCTGCGTCAGTAGTAATTGTCCAGTGATTGCAGAAAAATAAACTGCAAGATAATCTTCTTCACCAGTTGAGTAAAGCCGGCATTAATAAATGTTTGAGATGTTTGTGATGAATGAATGTCATCTACCAATATTTATTGAACTTCATCTCCTAGGCACAGGAAATGTGGCAGAAATAGAAAACACATGGGGCCCTGTCTTCATGGTGCCTTGAAGTGTCTATTTAGAATCACATGGGCAGCTTTTGTCAAATGCTAACACCTGTGTTCCACCCAAGACCAATTGTATCAGAAAGTTCAACTGCAGTTGAAAGCTACTGCTAAATAAATGGGTGGATGGACCTTTGGATGGATTCGTGAAGGAAATTGTGATTCTATGTATGAGATTATTTAAAGCAATATTGATATTGCATCATAATATTCCATTTCCCAAATTCCTAGAGTGAAGGTAACTTCCTCAATTCCATCACAACCCCATCCTTAGCTTTTACCATTCCTTTTCTCCATCACAGTACATGAGATACCCAACTCTATTAATCCCCCAGCAGATGAAGTCATAACAGGTTGAATGTACTGAATGATATGAACACCCCAACTCCTTTCCCACTCCCCAGAAGACAACCAATAGTCCCAGCAACAGAGACCATCAAAGAGAATGCTTCAATGATTTGTATGTTTCGAACATTTTATTATGGTTGGGTGAAATTGTACCGAATACTTTAGTTTCTCATCCAACAATTTATAAACATTTTGTGTCATGGCATCAGTTGAAATCTTCTCAGTGTAAGAGTACTCTTCCCATTTCCTCTCTCTGAAGCCTCCATTTTCATTGGCCCTTCTGTCCTGCCCCTTCCTGCCTTCTGAATTTTGTTCTTTGAGGTCAACTGTTGCCTTTTTAGTCCCAGATGGTTTCTTTGAGAAGAATGTTCCTTGTGGGCATTACTGTTCACATTATAGGCTGGTCTGTTGTTCAGCTGAAAGGTGATCCCTGGGGGTGGATCCTATTCCAGATTTGATGGACATCCACGGGCCCTAGTCTCAAACAGTGTCTATCATATCAGGAGTACAGACTTTTTTTTAATTTGAATTTTGTCCTACTTTTTCTCCACTCTGTCCAGAACTTTCCTTTGCAATCCCAATCAGAGTGGTAGGTAGTGGTACCTGGGTATCACCTGGGACTTTTGTTCTCAGGCCAGTGGAGACTAGGGTTCACATGGTCCATAGCTGTTACCTTAAGCCTTTCATTTTTTTTCCACTCTTCTTCAGTGGAGAAAGACTGAGAGTTGCATCTTAAAAGGCTACCTGCAAGTTTTTAACACTTCAGTCCTACTTACTAAAGTGGGCTGTGGAATATTATCTTTGTTGTCCATGTTTCACCAATTAACCTCGATGGCCCCAGACATGATGGCCCTACTCTCCCAACCCCAGTGACTCTTTATCTCAAGATATTTGGTTGTGACTAAGATCTCACGATTTTCCATGCTGGATACTGTTATAAATAGATAGATTGGCTGTGCCTACAAATGTGCATGTAGATGTATCCTCTGCCAGATATCCTCATGCCAACCCTACCCCAAGACCGCCTGGTTGATATAATCCCTAACCACCACAGTACTTGGTGACATTATGTAGCTTTCTATTGTTTGTTTATTCATTCATTCATTCATTCGTTGATGACCACTTAAGGTGGCTGGATAAAGACCTAGCAATGCAATTGCCAAACATATAGCAAATTTTTTTCTAAATGTTAAAGAAACTGTTATATAGTTTTCCACAATGGTTGTGCATGTGAGAGTTCCAATCTCTCCGCACACTCTCTGCCTTTTTTCCTTCCTTTCTTTCTCTTTCTCCCTCTTTTCTTTCTTTCAAAAATCATTGAAGTACTGTCAAAAGAATACACAAATGGTCGCTTCAGCGGCTCAAATACTAAAATTGAAACAATACAGAGAAGATTAGCATGGCCTCAGCACAATGATGATGTGAAGCACTCCATATTATAAATAAATAAATAAGAACAGGCACATCTGTCTTAGAAGTAGTACAGATAGAGTGCTCCTTAAAAGCAAATCTCCTGTGTTTTGGACAGGTTATCAAAAGAGATCAGTCCCTGGAGAAGTGCTTGGTAAGTTAACAGGACAAAGAACAAGAGGAGACTCTTGACAAGCTGATGGACACAGTGACTGCAACCATGGGCTCAAACCTACGAACAATTGTGAGGATGCTACATGACAGGGCAGTGCTTCCTTCTGTTGTGCATTGGGTGACTATGAGTTAAAACAAATTTGACCACATCTAGTAACCATGGCTAATGACCAAAAGCATTTCTTTGTGTATTTGTTGGCTATCTGATGTCTACTTTGGTGGTCTGTGCACGTCCTCTGCCCATTTTTTATGGGATTGTTTATCTTCTTGTTGTTAAGATGTTGGATTTTCCTATAAATTGTAGAGATTGTTCTCTCTCAGAGAGGAAACACACGCGCACACACACACACACACACACACACACACACACACACAAATTCCCAGTCTGTGGTTCTCTTTTTACTCTCATCACATCTTTTGATGAGCATTAGAGTGCCATTTTGATGTTGTCCCATGTATTTAGTCCATCTACTACTATTCATGCATTTTGGTATTCTGTTAATGCCATATACTTAGGCTCTCAACATTGTCCTTAATTTCTCTTCCACAATCTTTATAGTCTTAGATTTTGTATTAGGTTTTTGAGCCATTTTGACTGAGTTTTTGTATATAGTACGAGGTGTAAGTTTCTTTTATTTTTCTACAGCTAGAACACTTAGAAAAAACTCTTTTTGGGCTGAGCCCTGGTGGCGTAAGTGGTTGAGTGCGGAATTGCAGCCCGCAGGCTTGGCGGTTCAAATCCAGCGGCAGATGGGTAGCGCCCACGACTACCAGAGGCAGTGATGCCCACCAAAACACACACACACATACACACAAAAAAACTCTTTTTAAAAATAAAGCAATTTAATTTATTTAAATCTAGTTTTGCCATAATCAATTTGTTAAAGTGACTATCTTCTGCCTCCCATTTAATTGACTTTGGCCCTTTATCAATGATCATCTATCCATAGATAGATGGCTTTATATCTGATATCTAACTTCTGATCTATTGGTATTATCTGCTGTATCAGTAACATGCTAGTTACTGTATATAACAGGTTCTAAGTTCTAGGAATGTGAACGTCCCTACTTCTTTTTTTTCCCTTAAAAATGCTCTGCTTATTTGATTCTCTTTCTTTTCTGTGTTAAGTTGATAATTAGTTTAAAGAATGCTGTCAAAATTTGGATCTGGATTATAATACCTCTATAGATCACTTTGGATAGTGTTGACATTTTTCACAATATTGAGTGTTCTACCCATGAGCATAGTGTATAAATTTCTTTTGGTTTCTTAAAAGCCTCCTAGTTCTCTAAAATTTTACATGTTTGGATGCAAAGTGCCAAAGGCGAATCATGGGACTTTCTGCTCCTGTAAAGATTTACAAGCCCCAGAAACCCGCAAAAGCAATTCTAGTCCATCCTATTGGGTCACTATGAGTTAGGTTCAACTTGATCACAGTGGTTTTTGTTTGGGTTCCTTCCAGAATGCTCTTCCATGGTTGCACATAGAACTGGATACAAATATAAAAATTCTTTGAGACCAAACAACCAGTTTGTTCAACTGAGGTCATCAATCTATATTCCTTTATTCTCAAGTGTTTGGTGCTGATGGGCAGGCAATTTTACTCTGTCCAAAGGGTCACTGTGAGTTGCAATAGACCCGATAGTAGTTTTTGTTTATTTATTTTGGTTGTTTGATTGAAGAGTAATCCCTAGAAGGTGAGATAGTTTCAGATCCAGAATATAAGGGTGTCTGAGGGAGGAGATTCTTATGTGTGCACTCGACCTACTTTTATTGAGCACAAAATTATAACACACACACCTAAAGACAAGATGGCATAGGCAGACACCTGTGTGGCAGACCAGTGCTCTAATAAATTTCTTGTTCTTATTGTCAGCCTTAATGAAGGACTTGTTCTGTCCAGACTCCCTGTCTGGTCAGTGTGTCTCCAACATCACCACCTTATATAAAGCATGGAAGTGCTGGGAGGCAGGAACGGTTAAGCACTGGACCACTAACTGAAAGACTGGCCATTCCAACCTGTCCAGAAACACCTCAAAGGACAGGCCTGAGAAAGTCACAGCCTTGACACCTGATGGAGCACCTCTCCTCTGCTCATGTGGGGTCCTCATGAGTCAGTCTCAACTCATGCAACAGCTAACAACAACAACTCACAAAGAAGACTAACACACACCACCTGTGCTCGTTAAGGTTGTTGACTATGCAAAGGAACAAGGCTCTCCTAGAGCTCCTTCAATACCAAAGTTTGCCAATAATGAAAGAATGAGCTTTAAAAAAGACCAAAGCCAAAGAGAAAAGAAGAAAAACACTTTTAGTACATCCTTTCAGGAAAGGGGAACTGCTGGGTTGCAAATAGTGGTTAAGACTTGTGGCAGCCGTGTACTCTTGTGCCATTTTCAGGATTGGGAGTGTAGGGGTGAAGTCTAGCTTTTTAATCTGTAGAGATAGCCTATGAGACCTCTGTGTGGGCAAGGTTTTCTCCTGAGAATTCTGGGAAATCTGGCCATATTTCCCAGTGGAGGTGAGAGACTGATGACTCAATTCCTTGGAGATGCTTTACTGACAAGACACATGGCGGCATGCTGATAGACCGAGTCCTGGAAACGAGGAGCCACGGGAGACCCCTGCAAGTGCTGAGATGCTTCTACTGCCACTGGATATAAAAGACTCGGCTTATGATTATCCTGGTGTCATTGCATGTGCTTCCTAAGTCTGAAGAAGATTTTATAGACTGGTATCAGACATATGGGTTAATATCGAACTTATGACCTTGGACTGGACTCGCTTGGGATGTTTTCTTAATGTACAGTTACTCTTGTATATAAAACACTCTCTTATTCACATATGCATGTCTATGAATTTGTTTCTCTAGTCTACTCAGACTAACACAAGGCTTCACCCCAATACTTGACAACCCCACATGCCACAGGCTGAAATATCGCCCAGTTCTGTTCCATCATCATCGTAATGGGAGCATTATATTGAACAAGATTCTGTTGAGAGGCATAGAATTTTCTGGGCTAAATTTTGAAAGTAGATCACCAGGCCTTTCTTCTTCATCTGTCTTAGCCTAGAATCTCTAGGGGAAGCCCATCCACCCTGGGTGACCCTGCTGGTATTTAAAAAAAAATAATGGCACAGCTTCCAGCATCACAGCAACACAGAAGTCTTCACAATGGGACACACTGGCAGACAGATGCCTGTGATGTGAAGGTTTCCAAATTCAGGGAACAAGGAGTATTGGTGTTTATGACCAGTGCAGACACCTGAGCAAATGGCAGGTCATCTCATGGTTTTATAGAAGGTTGTTTACATAGCTGGCTAATGATTTTGTCTTGGAGGGGTGAGCAGCAGTGGAAAGCAAGTGTTTGTCTAATCTCTCTTTCCCTGAAAGCTTCAAGGAGAATAATAAGCAGTTGGTTTTCTTTTTAATTGGTACATGCCCCTTCTCATTTCCTTTCTTTAAAAAATAAATCAATACTTGGCTGTGACACCATGAATAGAGAGTGAAAGACTGTGACTGGATGGCCTCCTTCTTATGGGAATCAGCTGTCAACATTTCTTCGTGGAAGCCACCTCAGGAGCGACCAGCTTTGTGCCATCATCAGTGTAGGACTGTCTCTGGAGTTAAAATAATGAAGGGGAATAGGGGTGGTGAGGGGGACTAGAACAGCTCCAGGCAGTGGTTGATAAGAAGGAACTGCAGCTTTTGCAAACAGCTCTGGGCCATGGGCCTGGTCCATCTCTCTAAGCTGATTCCCAACATCTCGGAAACCCTGTGCCCAGCCACACTCCTGCCCACACTCAGCTTCGGGAAGTGGTTGCTGCTGTGCCCAGTGCGTCTGGTCAGAGGCCGAAGCCACTGGACTGGTAACCTTAACCCCACGTGGGCAGGCCCGCGTCAGAGCTTCTTCCCAACCCTAAAATTAACGGGCAGGCTTCTGGAAGGGAGGTGGACAGAAAAGTCTGAGGCTGGATGTGTTACTCAGAGGCCAGAGGAAACGGGGCCCCTGAGAACTGGCTCCTTGAGCCTAAAATATTGTAATTGCTGAATGAGTCCAGGTTTGTCAACCATAGGGTGTCAGAGAGTGTCCAAGTAGGTGTGCGCTGGGTCCCTGGGGGGCTGGAAGAGGTGACAGGGACAGATGGTCAGTCTGGGAAGGTGGAGGGGAGGAAGTGGGAAAGTCTGAAATCTACCACGTCTTCCCCAGGCTGACCTCAGCGGAGCTTGGCATGCAGATGGATCTAAGTCACCTCCCCTGCACACTCTCTGTGGAGCCCTATTGGCGTTGTGGTGATCTGGTCGGCTGCTAACCACAAGGTCAGTCATTCAAATCCACCAGGTAATCAAAGGGAGAAAGATGAAGCTGTCTCTGCCTGTCTTGGAAATCCACAGGAACAGTCCTACTCAGCCCTGTGGGGTTGCCGTGAGTTAGAATGGATTCTATTGGAGAGAGAAACTGCCCTCTGTGTGGCTGGGGGGACCAGATGTGCTCCAGTTCAACCTGCCTCCACAAGGTTGGCAGTCAAGGCGTTCATCCTCATTGCACAGATGAGGAAGTCAGTGCTCGAGGAAGTGAAGTGATTTTCCTGAGAACTGAGGGGCAGTACAGCCCTTCTGTTCTAGGTCTCATGCTCTCTTTGCGATAGCAAGTTCCAGAAGTGAAGAAGATGTCATGGTTTCATGGAGCGTCATCTGGGTTCTGGGGCTAGAAGGCCTGGGTTTGAGTCCTGGCTTCCTTGCTTATGAACTGTGTGACCTCGGCCAAGTTATCTCACCTCTCAGTGCTACATTTTTCTCACCTGTAAACCAGAAGTCATTTTCCCTTGCTTGCCTGGTTCGCCAGCCAGTTGTAGACCTGTGCTTCAGCAAGTTTCCAGAGGTTTTAGTGGAGTGCCAAGCCTTTCTGGCAAGGCACCTGAGACTGAGTGAGTTCAAACCTCCCGCCGCCCAGTTAGCATTTAAAGGGGAAGACTATCTAAAGCTTGGAGAAGGTTGCCTGGTACATGAGCAGTTTTATGGGCAGGTTGTTCAATAAGTCCAAAAGGAATCCTTTTACTTCGAGCCTCCACAGCACTGACTTTCTCATGCTTGAACTCACACCAGGCAGGGTGCTTCCTTTACAGGGCAGAGTCTGTGAAGCACTTGGGCTACAGGACTCTCAAAGTACTGAAACAAAAATGGACCGGGAAGGAGCAAGATTGGAACCCTATCAGACAGTGATGCCGGAGCAGGTGATGGCATTTCCAAGGCTGCTCAGCAGAGGAGTCCAGCAGGAAGGTCCAACTCCTGTCACACCTGCCAGATGAAAACCTGAGCTGCACCTCATCCATTTGTCATGTCTCCCTGACAACATGAGCCCTAGAGAAAATGTTCCACCCTCCCCAAGACCTTCGTGGCTCCTGGCTCTGACTGACTCTGCAGAGTGCTCGCTGGCACTCTTCTGTCTTTGAAAGGCAGAAGTGTCTCCCGAGTGAAGACACAAGCCCGGTCAATGTGGTGTTCGCTCTTTGCACATAGAACAGAAGCATCAAGAGGGTTGGTGAGTTCTCCTGCAGTCACATGAGTTCAGGGAGTAGGGAACTGCATCGAGAGGCTCCGCCAGCTTCCAGTTAATTTTGATGACCCTTCCAGGCATTGCCTCACATGAGTGTTTGACCCCATGGCTCCCTGTTCCATCAATGACCCAAATGAGGGGGAAGTTGGGGTGGGGCAGGGGGGAAGAGAGGGAAAAGTAAGGGAAAAGACCATACACTCCAGTTGATTTGGGAGGAATGGAAAGGAGATTGCAATCAAATGGAGGAGCTAGGTAGCCTGGGGAGGTGGAGGGGGTTGGGGGTTTAAGGGAATAAATAAGGACTGGAGTCACGAGAGACATAGACATGGTCAGTGACGCTGTCTTTGACAGTCTCAAAATAGACAGAAATACTTGAGCTTGGAGCAATAATGGGGTCTTCCTGCTAGCTATTGTCCCAAAGTGAGGAGGACCAGAGCTCAGGATCAACACATGCCAGTCCTATGATGGGGAGACTGAGAAGCAAGGAGATGTGCAAATGCCAGAAGCCATCCTGCATCTTCAGATCTCAGACCAGTGGCCACAAGAGAGGTTCTAAGAACCTCCCAGTGGTGGCACCCAAACTTCTGATGCCTTGTCCCTCAAACTCCATTTAGGACAAGCTAAGTAAGGGCTTAGTAACCCCAGTCTGCCACCCAAGAGGTTGAGTTTCAAAACACCCACACTTCAACAAGTGTATGCAGGCTATGTGGTCCTGATTCTATTAAAAAAAAACAACCCAATATAGCCTTGAAAAGAGCTCAGATCTGCTGTCTTTTTTCTAAAGAAAAGACCCACAACAGAAACATCCACAATGATTTCACTGGAGCAGGCTAGAGAAGGAAGGAAGGCTTTGGGTCTTTGCTAGTGGTACTTCCTTGCAGTGATGCACACTGAGGGCCAGGCCACTGGTTCACCGTGGTTTTTGTGTTATGTGTTTGTTTGCTGTGACAACAGAAGATATCTAGAAAGGGGGATGTGAGACTGAAGGCCTTAGCCTATCGTTAATACTTTACTTCTCTTTATTAAGAGAACCCCAAGCGATGTGGGCACTAAAGCTTGAGAGTAAATGGTCTTTTTCAATCACATGAAAAGGAAAGAAAACGTTCAAATCTACATCCTGACACCCGCGCAGAAAGATACGCGTGAACCATTTCCGCATCCATCCTTCATGCTTGAAAAATAAGAATGGCTCCATACCTAAGTTCCACATCACAATTTTCTGGTTTGTTTTTATGTCACAGACATTTGCACTTATCATTATCTGTTCTTCAAAAGTGTTCTGTTAATGGCCATAGAAGAGTCTTTTTTACAAAATTGGTATCTTTAACCTATGAAAACAACATCACCAAACGAGAGCAATCTGTAAAATCGGTCACTGACAACTTCTTAGAGACTCAAAGATCACACTAATTCTGGGACAAGAAATAAACGAGATGTCAAGTTGCTGAAGTCTTTACCTCAAACTGACCACCAGTCAGCCCCCAGGGGTTGCTCTCCTCTCCCCACCCCCTCTTTCTTAGTAGTGAACTTGTTAAAATTGTAATGTTCTTTGGTCCATCTCCCAGAGATTCTGATTCAGGAGGTCAGAGAAAGGTTTGGCTATCAGTATGGCTGTTTCTCAAAGATACCCAGGTACTCAGTCAACTCAGTCCCAGGGGTGACCAGAGCTCTGAGGGACTGAGCGCTTTAGTGGTCAGGTCAGGAAAGTCCCAGGCAAACCAGGCCAAGTCAACTGCCCTGTCTTCCCCTGGGTTGGTCCTATGTGCCTGCTCTTGTGCTGCCTGCCCTTATCTCATGATTAAGGAGTGTGTTAGGATTCTCTAGAGAAACAAAACCAGGACACTAATAACTCTGTATATATTTATATACATAGAAAGATAGATAAAATAAGAAATAAACAGTTAACTAATTTATAAAGCAGTACAAATGGCTCAGTGCAACTCACTTGCGTGAGACAGCTAGTAGACTGGCAGTCCTTCCAGTCTTGAGGGCCACCAACTAGCTCTCTGTAGAGCAATTCAGGATATCCACCCACAAGCAGCAAACAGCAGAGCAGGTCGCCAACAGTCAGCCAGATGACAGAGTCCAACAGTCCCCAGCTCAAGAGATGTCTATTCCAGGAGCGTGGCAAAGCAGGGGTTGAAGGAACCTCAACTCACAGCAACACAATCCACGGATTAGGTGTTCCACAGGGAGTGTTCCTTGGAGCTTGAGGCACAGGACAAACAAGACAGCCAGCTGGTTCAAAGATCCAAAACCAAGAGAACCAGGGTGGGGATTGCAGAGCATTTCTATCTCTGCCCTTCAATTGATCTTACGTGTGTTCATTGGCCATGTTGTCACTACAAACCTACCTATCTTCTTTGGCCATTTAGGCACAAGAAGCCTATCCATCACAAGTAATAACATTTGAGGATGAGCCTCAAGTTCAGCAAGAAAGGAAACTGCCAGGGTCTTCATTTTAAGCTAAAAGATTTCTCCTTCCCTCCAGATGGGCTTATAGGAGATCTGTGTCGAAACTCTGGGCCAAAGCCTGCAGGTGTCACCTTCACCTTCTTTGTGTACTTACCTCCCATGGGCTTTTAGCACAGGCTAAATGAAGACAAGAGGAAGCATTTTAAAAGCACAATTTTCAAAACGAAATGGAACCCATCAAATTGTGCCTCCCATTCCCAGTATGTGTTAGAATCATAAGCCCCTCCATCTGGGAATGGAATCTTGTCTGGAAAATGGGTTTTCTTTGAGACATTCATCAGGCCATCTCAGCCAGTGTACATTGTGCCTGAAACTTGATCACTTCTGGGTTATAAAAATCAGAAGATTAGACAGAGAAGGAAACATAAGCAGAAGCCAGGGACAGAAACCCAGAAACACAGAGATCTCCAGGGAACTGAAAGGTGCTGGGGCTGCTGATGGTGAAAGAGGCAAGACTCTTCCACAAGAACTCTGAATTGAGGCTTCCAGTCTCACATCCTATGAGAAAAATAAACTCCTGACCTCTAACCCCACCTACTTGTGGTATTTCTGTCACATTGTTCATTGGACAACTCATCTATTCCAGAGGTCTCCTAAGATGTTCTAAGAAAGGGGTTGCCAGTCACCCCTACTAATGGAGACTATAACAAGATGGAGCAGCACTTCACCCAGCATCGATGGGCTGCTGGTCCCTGCTGTGGTATAGTCATTTGTCCATTTGAGAGAACTATGAGTGAAGGGGTGGCATTTACCTGCCAACCAATCTGGTCATAGCCAGTGAAGCCTCTGTGTGATCCTGGCATTCTCCTGAGGATTCTGAGAACTCCTGTAGTCCTTCTTGGAGGTAGGAGACACACTCTCTCTCTCTCTCTCTACTCGGTCCCTGCAAGGCATCCCTGTTGAGAAAACACATAGAGATAGGACGATGGCAGTCAGAACCTCAGAGATGAAGGATCAATGTGGAGACCCCTTCCAGAGCTGAGATGTCTCTACTGCCACTGGATCAGCAAGTCTTCCCATTCACTGACCTCTGGTCCTCCTGCATTCGGCATCATTTCATGTGTTGCGTGAGTCCGAAGATTCATCTATTGGTATCAGTGAATTGAAGATTGAAGATTCATAGATTGGTATAGGACATAGGGACTTATATGGCACTTATGCACTTTATCTGGACTGGGGTGGGATGTTTGCTCAATATTCAAGTGCTCTTGTATTAGAATTCTTTTCTTATACACATGTGAGTGTCTATGAGTTTCTCTCTGGTCTACCCAGAATAACATCTACATACACAAGTCTCCATCCCTGCTGCAGAGTCAGTCTCCTTGAACCCAGATCATGGATGGGGCCTATGAAGTCTTGCTCGTTTTCACTTGCAAGGGCCGGGGGCAAGTCTTTACCCTGTCTCCTTGGAAAGGTGGAAGGTAGTTTTGTGTCATGATAACTGCTACCCTTTACTGAGTTCCAATCTTGGAGTAGACACTAAAACCAACTACTTAAACTTTTTATGGCCCATGAGACCAATAGTGCCCATCTAACCTCTTTACCTCTGGGGCTTAGTGGGCAAGGACTATCCCACTTTTACTGCATGCTGCCATGTGACGGGAGTGCACGAAACCCTGTGAATCTAAAGCAAAAGGTTCATTCTAACTCTACTAAGACATGTGTGTACCATTCATTGTATTAAATTACATTAGGCTACCTTTCCTCAGCAAAAGTGTTTTCATTTTATTCAAAATGCCTTCTCCTGCTGGAGGCACAACAACAACAAAAAAAGCAAAGCAGGAAAGAATTTAGGCTCAAAGGAGCTCAAAGCTTCATCGTCATCAACGAGAGAGACGCTACTGTGTCCTCCTTTACAGAGGAGAACATGGGGACATGCAGAGGTGATGACTTGCTCAAGGGAGGTGATGGAGCTGAAAGTCAAAACCAGGCAATTTTCTGGCACCAAATCCTACACTAACCACCCACTTATTGCCTTACTCAGGTGGGAAAAAAAAACAAAGCCCTGGGTCCACGTGTCAGTTTTGACCACAAATCATCTTAAAACTCTAAATCTCAGAAGCCTTGTCTATGAAAAAAGATCATGTGAAAAAGCTGTTGAGGCTCTGCATGCTCCCAGGTGTTGTCAAGGCTATGCTGTGGTGTGCATCTCACTCTACACACACACACACACACACACACACACACACACACGCACACACCATTATCCCTGGCTGCTCTTCACCTACAAGGATCAGGGCTTCCCTGGTGACCCTACAATATCAAGCCCCGATGTCCCTGCCTCCCCACCCTGATTATCTCTCCCTTACTATGCTATCTCATTTGTTCTCTATCCTACTTATCAGCAGTGGGTACCACTATGTGAGTGTGTATGTGTGTGTTCGTATACTTCCTTTAATGCCTGACTGCCCCACTACACTGTTGAACTACATACAGGTAAGAATGTTGTCTATCTCATTGACCGTAATGTCCCCAGAACCAAGAAGGCACATTGGCATATGAGGTGCTTAACAAAAAGAAGAGAATAAGTTATCTGAGAAATGAATAGGGGATGGATAGTGAGTGTATTAAATCATGCTTGGCACCTATGAGCCATCACCCACTCCTTTCACCTGAATCCCAGGTGACAGGTCACTATTGATGATTAATTTCAATACAATGGCGTGCATCCAAAGTTAAATCTCAAATAGAAGACAGGAACGTACCAACAGAGGATGAGGGAAGCCAAAGAATAAGTTCAAATGGGATACCTTCTGAGCTTTGAGCATTTTAGTAGCCAAGGCCAAAAGGTAAACAGGAGAAATCAAAATTCTAGAACCTGCAGAGAACAGCATCCTACCACCCAGTCCTAGTGCCTCGTCAAACACAGCAGGGAACCAGGGAGGCTCTCACGTGGCCTCAGTGGACTTGTAAAGAAGCAACAAGCCAACCTTTGACTGCTGTTCCCTGTGATCTACTCAAATCATCACCTGGCTTTCTACCCTTTGCTATCAGCTGCCCCCCATCAGTAAGAGGTTTGACTCTGTGTTTTCTCCTTCTAGGGCAGATATGCTGAACAGGATGGGATTTCTGTCCACCTGCTGGGTGAGTCTAGGTTCATTCCCATCAGAACCAGTTTACAGAAGGAACAAATCTCTCTGAGCGTGCACACAAGGACTATGACAGTACTTGAGAAGTTAGAGGTGGGAAACACCTCATCACGTCGGATAACCTTTCTTAGGTCGCAGGCCAGGAGCCACCTGGGAAATGATAAACTTGAATGAACCAACCCAACAGCTACAGAAGGGTGAGGCAAGAAAAGGACCCATCACCTGGGAAGGAGAGAAGATGGGAGGCACTTACAGTCCAGGTGGATGTCCCAACTGCCTGGGAAGTGGGTTAGCATCCAGATGAAAAAGCTTTGGTCGTGTATGATTGTACCTCCTGCAGAAGGTGACCAGGGAAGTCGTGGGAAGATCCCCGAGATTCACCAAACCTGGGTATCAATCCACCCAGCCTATTCATGACCTGGATAGATGAGCAGGAAGCAACTGATTGTGTCTTTCAGTACACACACCTCCCTCCATTCCTGAATGCTGTTTAGACCTCCCCACCCGTACCCACCTGCTTCAGAGTCTGCGACCTAGAGAGGCCCCAGACTGCAGAGGCTGCCTGGGTTTGCCTCTGGCTTCCTCATGGGCTGCCCTTGGGCAAGTTCCTTTCTGTCCTTAATCTCGAGAGCCTCATGGGTCAATGGGGGGTGGTGAGAGGATCTGCATGCCCCATCTACTGTAAGGATGATATGGGGAGAGGTCAGGTAAGGCTTGTAGACTGTGCTGGTGTACAGTGATTGTACAATCAAGTCTGCTCCTTTGTGCTCAGCAGTGTTTGAGGTTTGTTGTGATAAAAAGGCCAGTGGCTGCCCTGCAGGGTTTACACACCTTCTTGGGGAAGAAGATTCTAAGTCTACGTCCTGGCTGGCGGCCCCTTCTGTGAGCCCCTTCGAGGTCCCTGGGATGGGTTGTGTTTCCTGGGTTCTGGCAGTGAGAAGAGTATGCTGGACAATCAGCACCCACCCGGTCCAGGAGGGGGCACAGGCACATAAACAGGCAGCCCGGGGCTGGTAGTTACAGTAATTCCTCAGCCCCTGACCACACTGTCTTGTCTGTGGCACATTTATTTTAGGGATGAGCACTGAAGTCATTGCTGCCCGAAAGTGCTCCAGGCTGGCCCGCCTCAGCTTCACTATCCCAGGAGAGCCCTGGGGCGAGGGAACCAGAACCACAGACCGGCCCAGAGGGGCCCCGAGTCTGCCTGCAATGGCGACCGCAAGCCCAGTCTGGCCCCTTCGTGGGCACAGACCCAGGCATAACCCAGCTTCGCTGAGAGCCTTCAGAAGCAGGAGCAGGAAGCTCTGGGGCAGAATGGAGAGGGAGGGGCAGCCTCTGAGCTCACCTCAGCCTTCTCTCTCTTTCCTTTTCCTCCCAGGGCTACTTCAGCCGCCTTCCTGGTCACTGGGCTCCTCTCTCTGTTTCCTATAACTCAGCAGAGAGAAGAGGAAGCAGATTCTTCAGTGATACTCTCTGGTGGGGGTGAGCAAACCCTCCACCCCAGGCCTGAGCTTGGGCCTAGGCAGGGCTCTGTCAGCACAGGGATACCATTGTGAGTTGCAGCCACAGGGATTCTCAGGAGACAGAGAGAGTCCTCTGACAGAAGCCCAGGCCTCGTCCAGCTCCTTTCTGTGAAGTGCTCCAACCAACACCTGCACTCACAGCCCAGCATACCCACAGCCTGGATGGGTATTCCCTCACCCACCTGCCTGCCCTGACTCTGGCCCCTCAGGCCAAAGAATCCTGGACTCTACTTATACATCCACCCTCCCACGTCTGAGTGGCATCACCCTGCCTACTCCAGGGCAGGACCATCTTCTCCCCTAGGGTCAGGATTTCCACCAAAGCGTGAACACGGGGAACCAGTCTCCTACCCATCCCAGACTCCATGGACATTTGTGCAGTCACTGGGTTGTTCTGGATGGAAGAGAGGCCCGCTGAAGTCAGCTGCTTCTTCGTTGCCGGCAGCATGAAGTTCACCTTCTCCCTCTTGCCCAACACCATGCACAAAACCAGGGAGAGAACAGTCACATCTATCCCTCCTTCCCACCTTGCTTTTCCCCCTCTTCCCAGCTTCCTCCCGCACACACAAGGTAAACCCAGCGGCCACAGCACTGACTCCAGCTCGAGGTAGGCCCTGTAGGTATCAGCATCAACAAATGCACTCCAGAGGGGTTCTCCATGGCTGGGTTTTCAGAAGATCCCAAGAGCTTGCTCCTAACTGAGGACTCGAACTTCCAATCTTGCAGTGTGCAGCCCAGTGGGTTAACTCTTTGTCCCATCCTGAAACGCTTCCCCACAAGGGCCTCTTGCATAGCACACAGTGATGTCCCAAAGTAGATCTTTGAAGACAACAGCCAGCCCCTCACAAAACCACGTGGACAACAAAACCGGATTCCAACGTGGAGTCCCTCCTCCTCCTCTTTCCATCCAATTTCTATATCCCTCACACATACACACATGCGCACGCACATGGTGAGAGATACCAAGACCTGACCGCCACCCACACATTACAGTTTATGGTCTTCAGCCCATTAGGGCAAAAACGGGAAGGAGTGTCCACCCAAACTGCAGGGGGCTCATCCACCCCTCTGGAACCAAATCACCAGGGTCGATATCTGTGCCCATAATCACTAACAACTGTGGCGACCCCTCTGAACTTGCTTTTCTAGTGCTTTCTAAAAGACCTCTAACCGCAGAATTTTTATTAGTTCTGGCTTGGGTTTGGTTTTCATCATTAGACAAATGAGAAAATCCCTGCAAATTGAATCCAGCTCTCCTTGCAGAGGCTATTTGTGTCCTCTTGGTGTCTGATTGACTCAGTCTCCTCACTCGCTCGCTTGCTCTTCACAAGATTCCGTGATTTCCTCGTTCTCTGGGAAACCAGGAGGGAGGTGCTGGCCTGTGGTGCAACTGGCCCTTAAGCCTAAGCATTCTAGAAGTTTCTTGGTTGTGGGGGTGAAAACCGGAAGGTGAAGAAAAAGGAAACCTGAGGTCTTCTTGCCTGTCCTCCATCAAACAGGCCATACTCTGCCTTGTTATCTCTCCTCATTATGAAATGGGCATGACAATCAGGGCTGGCACAGACACAGTGCCAGGCCCAGGGTGCCCCATCCTCCTCCCGGGCATGAACAGAGCCAGCGTTCATGGTGCCTTGGAGAGTTGACGTCTTCAGGCAGAGCCTCTTAGGTTAACCTGAGCTGGCACCACACATCCTACACACCTGCTTGGTTTGCAGACCCCAAGAGCCTCATCTCTAAAGCGACCGCGCAGACTGGGCGAAGAGCAAAATCAATATTCCTAAGTGGAAAAAGAGCCAATAAGTTGCTGAAAAAGTTACTTCCATTTATATCTTTGCTACTAAGTAGGCACTCATTCAAGCTGTAAAATGGCTAAGTGGTCAGAGCAGGGAGGAGGCGGGCATGCCGGCCCCCAGCTCATGGCTGGCCACGACTCTACCAGCCTGCCCCTCGGCCCCAGAAACTCAATTAACCTCTCCGGGCCTCCTTTGCCTGTTCATTAGTACTTATTTATTTGATTTTCTTCAGCTTGCCCTTCGTGGTTAAAAAAAAAAAAAAATACCTCAGGGCACTGACACAAAGGAGTAACAATTAATTAAAATACATAAAACAGAGCGGAGATGGCCAGCATCTTGGAACTTGGAGACAGCCAGATAAACCTTTTTAAATGTCTGTCCCCTTTCCTTGTCAGAGCCACCAAAAGAGGCCAGGGACCCAGCAACAGGGAACGCTCGCTCACAACCACATAGAGACTTCTGCCTTGGCAAAGGATCAACTGTGGCCTGCCTGACCCCCACCCACAGGGGCAAAGCCCATCTCCCAAAAGATTGTTCTTAGCATGGGGTTTTCTATGGGAACTGCCAGACATCTGGAGGAAGATCTAGGTGAGAAGCTATACATCACAGCCAGCCTGGGTATTCTCCCTCTGAGTAACAGTGCCCAAGCCACCAAGTGATAAATGGGACCCTGGGCACTCGAATAAAAAACAACCAACTCGTTGCCTTCAAATGAGGCTCACGGCAACCTTACAAGACAGAGGAAACCTGCCCTTGAGGCTGTATATCTCTTTAGAGGCACAGAAAGGCTCATCTGTCTCCCAAGCCCAATGAATATGTAACCCAATCTGTATACAACCAGGGTCCCTGGTAGAGTATTTTTTATATAAATAATTTTATTGGGGGATCATATAACTCCTGTCATAATCAATACCTACATCAACTGTATGTAGACCACATTTGCACATTTGTTGCCATCATCATTCTCAGAACATCCTCCTGCTACCTAGGCCTCTGGTATCAGCTCCCCATATGTCCCCTCTTTGTCCCCTCCCTGTCCCCCATGAACCCTTAACAATTCACAAATTGTCCTTATTTTATCACCCTATGCTATTCAATGTGTCCCTTCACCCACTTTCCCCGATGTCCATACCCCAGAGAGGAGGTCATATGAAGATCCCTACAATAGGTTCCCCCTTTCTACTCCATCTTCCCTCCACCCTCCTGACATCACCACTCTCACCCCTGGTTCTGAAAGGATCATCTGTGCTGAATTACTCCTGTTTCCAGCTCTAGTGTATATCCCCTGGTCTAGACGGATCTGTAAGGTAGAATTGGGATCATGATAGCTGGTGGGAGGAAGCATTTAAGAATTAGAGGAAAGTTGCATATTTCATTGTTGCTACACTGTACCTTGACTGGCTCATCTCCTCCCTACAACCCCTTTGTAAGGGGCTGTCATTTTACCTATTGATAAACTTTGGGTGGAGTTTGACTCAAGGTAATAAAGTTCTTCCTGAGCATTTGAATTGTCCAGGGAAAAAAGTGAAAAATCCAAATCACTGAAGTAATGGATTCTGTCCTTGGAGGAGTTTCAAGCAAAGATGCTAGAACTATTCCTACCATATAACTGGATTCCATATCAGGAAACTCCACAGATACTCCAGGGGGACTAGAACCCCACACCAGGAAGAACCATGCTAAGCTGGGGAGACACAACACTACTGAACACCAATTTACACAAAACCTTCTCCAGGGAAAGGCTAAGCCTTCAAAGTCTGCCATGTGCACTGCTCTGCCCTCAGATTGTTGTACTGCCCTGTCTTGAATATCACTCTGTTTCAGTCCACAAAGGGTGTCGTCCTTTTTTTTCCATTCGCTGTAAGTAGAAGTACCTATCAATGCATCCATTTAAAAATGTTAACTTCCTGTCCAGTTAGGACATTGAGGTCATTTCCAGTGACCTACTATTGCAATGATTAATTAATGTAGTATATATGTTATTGCTTATATATGTGATTGCATATATATAATCAAAAAGTATATCTTTAGGACAAATTTCTAGAAACTCAATCAGTGGGTGAAAGAGAATGTGTTTCTAGACTGTTAGTAGGTACCTTGCGCCCCATAGCAATTGTACCTTTACTGGACTGGACCTTCTCAGAGAATAGAATTAGCACGTGGAATCACTGAAAACTGACTGCTAGCTATTGTCCCTTGGCTGTATATAGGGCCCCTTTCTTAGAGAAGACTTTCCAGACTGCCAATTCATATAGTGAAGAGACAGCACCCTCAGATGAAATACAGACCTCCATTCCTGAAAACCTTTAAATGCTTAAAGAGGGAGTGTCTGGACTGAGGTCTGCCTTGCTCATACTCATCTCCTCCTACTGTCAGATCTACCCTGCTCTGAAAGTTTCTTATCCAGAAGATCCACTGTTTCCTCTTCATGGCGTTCTATGCTAGATTTAACCACTAGATACACACAGTGCCCCAGGCCCATATAAGGTCTATACTTGTGGCACTTCTCTTTCGATATTTTTCTCTTCTAAAGTAATGGTGTCCTGTTTAATAAAAGATCTTCGTTCTGCTGAGCATGTTGGTACATTTGAATAATAAATAATGATCAAAAATGGGGTTGAACCTGAAGAAATCTAATCATTCCTGTGCTAGAAGAACCAGGAGAGTCCCAACGGGATTCATGAAAGAAGCGTGAAGGATTGGGGTAGGAGAGGAGAAAAGGAAAGGAAGACCATCAAAATTACAGAATACTGAAGGGAAAGGGCTGGGAATGGCCTCCCAAGGTCCTAGGGCCCAAGGACAATTTTAACAAGTAAGTTACCTGATCTTTGCTCTGAAACAACTGTGATGATTTGATGCAAGTTCTATCTTAGTGCACTTACTGTACCACCAGTCCCCCGCCACCCCCTCAAAACCCCAAAATCAACCCACCTCACTGTCACTGAGTCCATTCTGACTCAGAGAAAGGCCTATTGGACAGGGTAGAACTGGGCCTGCAAATTTACAAGATGGTTAGCACTATTTTTTCCCCAAAACTTTTTTCTTGGGAGTTTATATAAATGATATCATTCCATCATTCGATCACGTCGAGCAGTGTTGTACCATTGCTACCACCACTGTTTGAAAACATGATTTTCCTTGCTGAGCGACTTGGCATCAGCTTCCTTTTACCTCATCCTCATCCTATCCCCTCCCCAACCCCATCCCCCACCACAACTATCACTGTACCCCCACAAAACCCTGATTGTACTTGCTGTCCCTATAGGTCCATCAATCCTGGCTTTCATATCCTGAAAAGCATATAACAAAAATTCAAGAGGGCGACCCCCAAAGACATAACACATGTGAGATAAACCCCAATCTGAACAATCCCCCCCCCCCAACCCCATGCAACAACAACAAAAACACCACAGAAAATGTTGAAAATCTGATCAGGCCTAATATGCATGAGCAGGGGAATCAATTGACAAGGTTTTAACCATTCCAGTCAGGTTTCTCATTTTGATCTTTTATAGTCATCTCTCCATGTTAGCATTTTATGGAAGCAGAAAGTCTCATCTTTGCCCTGAGGAGCTAGCTGGTGGTTTCAAACTGCTGACCTTGTGGTTAGTTACCCAGTGCAAAACCACTACTCGGTCTGGGCTCCCAACTGCCAAGCCATTGCTAAATTCTAAAACATGTATAAATCTTTGAGGCATTGGGTCTGTGCGTATGGCAGGGGGCTATTCATTCAAAGAAGGGGAGTGAATTCCATCTATAGGTTATGTGTTAAGCTGAGTTCTCTAGAAAAAGCAAACAAGAGAGAAAGAAATTCTATATCAAGAAACTGCCTCAAACAGTTGTATAGATGAATGGTTACATCCAGTCTGGTTCAAGTCCAACATCAGGTCAGATGTTAAACTGGAGGCATTGCCTGGCTCACATAGCTGCCAGGGCTAATGAAGCAAGAAGCAGGAAGACTACAGACTGGCTCTTGGAGGCAGAGGGCAGCAAGTCAATTCACTACTGCAAAACTGAATGAATCCAGGGTCAACAGGCAATAGGGTGGTTCCACAAGCCAGATATAAGAACAGATCAGCAAGGACAAGAGGGGACAAGTCTCCCAACAAAGTCCATGTAGATAAGAAGCCACACCTTGGAGGAGACTTACCTTCACTTATATCAAGACTGTGACCTGACTAAGGTGACAGCATCCTACCCAATCTCCCATCAACTGCATACTGCTTACAGACGGTTCCATCATGGAGGTGATCATATCGTGTTAGACCAATTCCTAGAATAATCCTGGCCCAGCCAAGTTGTCACAGAATTCAACCATCACAGGTGAATATGACACTGACTAAAAATAGCACCTTCAGCACTGGAGCTCAGTACCAGAGACAGCCATGCACTTTTTAGCCTGGCTTTTATCAAGGGCCTCCATTGGGAACAGAGTGAGTTGCCGGGTCCACAGGATTAGGAATGCACACCACATCCTTGTTCCTATCTGACTCCCTCTCCAGGAAGATTGACTGAGATGCCCAATTCCATCACTGTGGCATTTCCTTCAGGTTGCCTCACTGCATTGGGGTCTCTACCATCTTCTGGTTAGTAAGTTCTCTCCTGAGCTCCCCACCAGTAATCACCTCTCCTGCCTCAACCTCTCCATCTTCTGCCCTTACTTTAGTCTTCATTAATAGTAAATCTCACTATTAGACTAAATATATTCAGTTCTTTCTGGCTTACGTCCTCAATGACATTCTAAACTTCATTGCTGCAAAGTTAATTCTAACTCACCATGACTCAACTATTATATAGTGAAATCACTTCATGGCTATAATAGTTACAGTCGCAGATTACCCTTTAAACTCTTCACCTTTAGGCGCCTATTCAAGTGCAAACCATTTGAACCATACAGAGATCCACATGGCCTATGATAGATAATAGGAAGAATGTCTATCTTCTTTGCTTTTCTGTCCCCACTGTGTAGAACTGTGCCTAACACCAAGTAGGCACCCAATAAATATTTGTGCAATTGACTAAATAAGCTAAGAATGTCCAGAGTAAATGGAAAATAAAACATAAGACATTGTTTAAAAACTTGGCAGATTAAAATGTTAAGAGTCCCAATGGAGTTGAGAAAACTGCCATTTTATAAGGAACAAAGTGAAATTACAGTTTAGGGTTTAAATTAAACAAGAAGAAAAAACAGCCCAGTTATCCCCACATTTCTCAAACTAATAATATTCACAGACTAGGGTTCAGGGAATGATTTTATTAATTGCACATGCTTTCAGAACATATGGTTGTCTGCCCTGAAGGTGTGAGTCCTGGTCCAGATAACCAGGAGCACCCATGAGTAGCTATGACCAAAACCTCTGGCCAAACCTTGCACTGGGAATTAGGCATGTGTCACTGAGATCAGCCCTTGGCTCCTCTGCTCTGGTGCCAGGCCAGGCAAGTTTACTCTCCACCTGAGAGGACACAGTCTGTGCACTCACTTTTTTCTTCATCGCACAAGTGGTGAACATGTGATGGAGGATCCATGGGGAGAAGGTAGCAAGCATCAAGTGTTAGCCAAGATGCATCTGCTTTTTCATTGTGAAATGATTACCCTCCGACTCCCCCTAACCTGCTTTACCACGCCCCTAGTGTGCACGCAGGACAGCAGTGTCTGAAAGCAAGGGAATGCCACTAGCCAGTTATGTGCCAATTCATTCTGTCTAGCCACACAGAAGGGCAGGGAGATAATGGCCGCCTTTAGAATTCCACTCTGACAAATACAGGCAACCAAGAAAAGAGAAAGTCCTTGGAGATCCAGGGCAGAGGAGTCTGTAGTCCAAATAATCCATAGCTGATAAAGAGAGTCCCTGATGATGCAAACTGTTAAGAGGTGTGGCTCTTAGCCAAAAGGCAGTCAGTTTGAATTCATCCAGA
>PVJH01022724.1:0-36110 GCA_004026705.1 Nesogale talazaci
ATGATGGAAGATCTTAGACTGCTTTAAACAGGTTTGAACTGCAAGGTGGTACAAAGTCCTGGGCCCAGAATGAGCTGTAAATATAATGACAGTGTAAGTTAGACCTTGTAATTTCCATATCAAAGAAGCAGAATCATTAAATACATAATTAAAAATTGTCATTTGGTACTAGGAAATAGTGATTAGCACAGGGAATTTATCTAATTTGTGTTATGTTCATAACTTACTTACAAGTGGGATTTAACTTGTGATCAGCATTTCATCTTGAGAAGTCTTTTTTAAGATGTTTGTTTCTTTGGATGATAGTCTGCCTCATTGTATTTAGTTTATTTAATATTATACACACCTGGAAGGTTTCTCACTTGGAAGATCTTGTTTAGCTTATGACACTCGACTAGATTCTCAAAGTGCTATTGCCCATTTGAAAATCAATGTGTTTAGCTGATAGCAGTTCATGGGCAGAGCAAAGCTTTCCCAGTAAGGCATTTCAAGGATCTCTTGCTTGTCTTGAGGGGCCGTGGTGGTGCAATTTTTAAAGCACTCAGCTGCTAACTGAAAGGCTAGACATTCAAACCCACCAGCTGCACCTTCGTAGAGAGATGTGGCAGTCTGTGTCTAGAAATATCTACAGCCTTGGGAATCTACTGGAACAGCACTACTCTGACCTGGATGGCAGTGGGTATGCGTTTGGGGTCTTGTCTTGGGTGTCCATAGATGGTGCAATTCAATAATGTGTTTGACTGATAACCAGAAGGTTGGAGGTTCTAGCCCACCCAGAGATTCCTCCAAAGAAAGGCCTCGGTGACCTTCTTCTGGAAAATCAGCTCTTAGAAATCTTATCGAGTGTGATTCTATGCTAACATCCAATGGGATGAGGTTACCAAAAATCGGAATTGACTTCATAGCAGCTGGATTTTTGTGTTGAGGATGTGGAAGAACCAGAGTTGTTGAGAGAAGGTGATACCCCTTAGGTAATAAAGTTTATATATATATCATTTAAATAGAGGGAAAAAAATCTTCTGGAGAAGCATCAGATACTGATGATTATCCAGCTCACTGAACCTTTTATGCCCCTCTAACTGTAGTTAAAACAGAGGAGCCATGAAAAAGAGGAAGACTCAGGACAAGATGGATGCACACAGCGGCTACAATCCCGGGCGCAGACATAAGAACGAGTGTGGGAATGGCATAGGACCGGGCAGTGTGTCATTGTATCACACACCACCACTACTACCACCACCACCACCCTGTAGAAACCTGCCATGTGCTGCTCACCTGCACATCTTATCTATAGTTCCTTCTTAAATGGCTGCCAGAATTTGTTCTTTATCTGTGAAACGGCCTTACTTTCTTTACTAATTAACAGGTTAAGGCACACAATATCCAAAAGAGCAAAGTACTTAACTGGAAAACTTCATACCGGGCCGATAATTAATCTGCAATTTCAGGTACGTTGTGAGCTTGAAGAGCTCCTGAAAGGTGGCCTGTGTCAGATCACACAGAAGACAAGACTTAGGAGGCTCCATGTTGCTTTCAAATGTGCATGTCAACTAACTGCAGAAACAAAACCCAGAAATGAGGGTTAAACAAAAAACAAAGCTGAGCTTGATTGATAGTGACCATCCAGAATAGGGTGGAACTGCCTTGTGAGCTTTTGAGACGGTATAACTCTTTACAGGACTAAAATACTCATCATTTTCCCATGAAGCAGTTGAGAAAAATGTATAAAACATAAAAAAGAAGAGATACCAGAAGTGCCCATAATGAGTTTTCAAAAGAAGAGAAGACACAATGTCTAAGAATGTGCTGTAGGTACATTTTGAGTCACACAGAAACACAATGAGATGGTGACCAGGTCCAGGTGAGCTAGAATGAAACGAGCTTGGCTTCTTGGAGAGAACTGGTCAGGGAACTTGGCAGCGTAGGTGCTAGTGCTCACCCCATTACTAACTGGTGACCTTGGACGCAGCACTGAGCCAGTCTGGGTCTCCATGTCCTAAAATGCAGATAGAAAGTTCTTGGTCACTAGATCTTACAGTCCCTTCCAAATGCAGTGATTCTTTATTGCTGAGTGACAAACCATCCCAGAACTTAGTGATGTAAAGCAATAACTCTAGTTATGTATTGGGCTGTTGGCAGCAAGGTCAGCAGTTTGAAACTACCAGCTGCTAAGCGAGACAAAGATGAGCCTTTCTACTCCTGTCAAGATTTACAGTCTCAGGAACCCAAAGGGGCAATTCTACTCTGCTTTAGTAGAGCTGCTGTGAATGGAAATGAACTCAATGGCAGAGAGTATGATTTGGTTTTAGTGCTTTTGCACAGGCAAAGAGCCAGGACTCTGCTGAGATGGGCTGGTCCAGGGTACCTTTGCTCATGGGTTTGAAAGGCAGGGCTCAGCCCAACACTGTGCCAATCTGATATGTGACCTCTTCAACCGGTGGCCTTGGCGAAGTCGGGCTCCGTGCATCTCACATGGCCACTCAGAGCTCAAAGACAAATCATTGCATTAACAAGAGAAAAGTGTTTGCTGAACATGTAGAGACAGCAAGTAGCATGAGGACTCCTGCAAAGGACGGGGTGGTGGTAGAAGGGATCTGATATCAAGGAGTTCAAAAAGAAAGAGACTGTGATAGCAATTGTACTGTACAATACTGCTGGATGTGACTCAACTAAGGGATGAGATGGGATCTACATTAGTTCCCAGTAAAAGGTTTTGAAAAAAAGAAAAGCTGCGTGAACCTTTATGACTTAGTCCTGAAAGTTAGGAAGCCCCAGTCTTAACGTGCTCTGTTGACTGAAGCAGCCACAAACCTGCTCAGAATGAAAAGGCGGAGATGTACTCTTCTCTTGGTGAAGGAGGAAGAACTACGACTGTAAGGCCAAACCCTCTGTAATCCTGGGTGGCGCAAATGGTTAAGAGCTTGGCTGTTAACCCAAAAGTGGACAGTTTGAGTCCACCTAGTGGTGGCTCAAGGCCTGGCGATCTTTAGAAAAATCAGCGAGTGAAAGCTCTTGGAGTGTGCACTCTTCTCTGACACACGTGGGGTTGCCATGAGCTGGGGTCAGCTTGACAGAAACACGTCTAGGCTGCTAATCCCATTCATTGTGCTTGGTCAAGTTCATTCAGCAATGGTAGACCTAGTTTTTCCAAAGATAACCTTTCAACATCAGACATAATGGAGAGACTAAAACAAAAACAAAACAAAACAACAAATTACCCTGTGAGTGGATGCAGATGAGCAAAATGGAAAGCATGTGTGCCTTTCCTGCTATAGCCCACCGTCTGCTCTCGGGCTGTTGCTCCTTTCTGCTGTAGTCCGTTGACTCAGGGTGACGCTGTGTGTGCACAGGAGACCTCCTCCAGGAGACCTTACAGTTTTCAGGGCGGTTACCTTTTGGAGGGAGGTTGTCAGGGCTGCCTCACCGGGTGCCATGCATGTAACAGCAACCCCAACTTTTCAGATAGTGTTGAGTCCTGATCCATCTGCAACACCAAGAACCCGCTCATGTGCCTGTAGAGGTAATCCTCAACTTACGACGGGGTTCTGTTTACGTGACTCCACCGGGAGTCGGCTTTGATGTGAGTTGAATAGTTTTGTGGGTGTTTTTTTTTTTTTTAGATTTTATTATTATTGCCTTTTATTATCAGTGTCTTTATAACTCCAGCCTTTATTTGCCTTGTTGGAAAGTGCATACATCAGACTATTATGTGTGGCAACACTGGGTGATATATATATCACTGCCATGGAATCAGTGCTGACTCTTAGCGACCTCCCTATGGGTTTCTGAGTCTGTAACTGTTTAGTGCAGCAGAAAACCCAGTCTTTCTCCATCAGAGCTGCTGCTGGTTTTGAACTGTCAACCACATGGATCCCAGCCCTGTGGGTCACCACTGTACCAGCAGGGCACCACAAGGTATATGTGTACACACACACACACACACACACACACATTAGTATCTATAAAATGTATAGAAAACAAAACGAAAATGAATGACTAAAAGGACAATTCATCCTGCCTCAAGTGTGCCATGAAGTCAAGGACTTTCCGTAGTATTTGTTTATTCACTTATTATTTTTTTGGGGGGGTGGGCATCACTGCTCTCCGGTGGTGGGAGTAGGAGGCCCAGCCCCACTGCTGGAATTGAACCTCCGTCCCAGTGGGCTGCAGTCCCGCGCACAACCACTACGCCACCGGGGCTCAGCCCTCACTTATTTTTTTTAATTTGCATTTATTTGTTTAGTTAAAGCTCAGTCCCTCAGCCAGTGGTTAAGCTTCCTATTGTTGCTGTCATTGAATGCCAGGAAGACTATGATCTTGAAAACTAGTGCTGGACAGCATTGCCCAGGAACTTGGGATGAAGGCACCGAACGTTACTCCCGCTCCTCATGGCTGACAAAAGTGGCTGTCGAGGTAAAGAAACTGATGTCAGTGCTGGCTTCACTTGGCAGGGCACGTTGACAGTCATGCACAAACACAACATCCTGCCAGCAGTAGGAAAACACATCACGATTTATGATTAAATAACCCGGACTGCCTGGTATGATGCACCATAATTCCATGTTTTTGAAGGTAAGTGTAATACTTTGAACTCATTTTTCTTGAAGACCTGTATTTTTCCTAGATATAACAGGTGGTGGCATAAGGGCTGTGAAAGATTTATTTAAGCCACTAGTGCAGGAAGGTTGCCAGAAAGCTCCAAACACAAACATCTGCATCCCCCCACCCCCAAATCTTATTCATATTTTTAAATGGAGGTGATCTCCCCACTCCAACCCGCTCCAGTTTCTATGTTAGCTACCTGCTGTAAGAAATGACATGTCTTTCTTTTTTTTTTTTCCCCTTAGACGGGTACATGCTGAAATTTGGCTGACAATCGGTGTTCTCATTAAATACTCATTTCACCCCTGTGAAGGCGTTTTGTTACCCACGGCCCCAAAAGCTGAGTAAGGTTGAGCTTGAAAATATTGTGGAAATGATGTACTTGGACTCAGGGTAGGAGCAGTCTCTGCAGTAGGCAGTTTGCCCTTCTATTGAACTAAAGCAGCTCTCCCAATTTTTTCCAGGGCTAAAGCTAACAGAAGGAGGTGGTTGGGAGAACAACATTTATTTCACATTTTGTTGTATCATTTCATTACACATTGTACCTAATGGCCTGCTTTACAACCTGATTATAAATATTGACCTATAGAGGAATCACAGTAAAGATCTGATCTTCAAAAAAAAAAGATCTGATTTTCAATTGATCTCTTTCTCTAAGTCAACTTTGGGCATTTGTGGAAATCTTCAAACAAGGAATTTTCCTGTTCCCCGATTTGTGTGGACGCTATCATCTATCTCTTGAGACCTCTTCAAGGAATAAAAATGTCCATGGTATTTCTCTTGCTTATTCTCTGCAGAAGGCTGGCATTATCAATACTCTTATATTCAAGGCTTATTTTATATATATTTTTAAGCTGGCCTCCCTTGTGGCCTCTTTTGAGACAATGTCTTTGCTCTACTGACAGTGAGGTGTATTACAGGCCAGCATAACATACATGAACATTCCTGAGGGGAACAGGGAACACTCTATACTTTAGGGTATTTCAAATTACATTTGTGTAATTGCACAAATACTACCTTGTCAGGGAACCGTGGCAGCATGGAGGGTTAAAGGTTGGGCTGCTGATGGAAAGGTTGGCTGTCCCAAGCCCATTGTTCACTCCCCTGTACAAAGAGGCAGTCTGTTTCTATAAAGACTTCCAGCCCTGGGAAACCCCGGAGTGGGGAGGTGGGGAGGTGGGAGGTGGGGTGGGAGTTAGTGGTGGACCTGAGTAGAAATGGACTTTGTAGCAGTTTGGTCATTATTTCACCCTTGGAAGAAAATGGGGATATACAGAGAAAGAAAAGCAAAAAGCAAACAACAAAAACAACCCGTACTAATAGCACTTGTTAACATTTGGGTTCATATCAGCAGTAAATTAAAATATTTAGCAGTCCATGTAGCATACGGACCATCCAATCAGAAGTGATTCTTGCTTTGTACAACTCGAATCAGTCCTGGGTTGCAGCTCTCTGGGTGTTTTCCCATATGTTGCCGTCTGTTGTTGGGTGCAGAAGTCAGGTCTGCCCCATTCGCGGTGACCCTTTGGGCCACAGAATGGGGCACTGCCTGCTCTGTGCTTCCTCACATTCACGGCCCATTGTTGTAGCCACTGGGGAAATCCATCTTGTGGAAATCCATCTTCCTGCTTTTCACTGTCCTTCTGCTTTACCAGGCATGATGTTCTCTTTAGGGACCGGTCCCTTCCGATAATAACATGCCACGTTTGCTTCTAAGGAGCAAGCGAGCTGCACTTTTTCCAAGAGAAATTTGTTTGTTCTTCTGGAAATACTGTCACTATGCTTCACCAGCATCGAAACTCAAATACTTCTTTGATCTTCCTTATTCACTGCCGAGCTTTTACATGTATATAAAGCCTTAGAAAATAGCATGGCGGGCTGAGCCCTGGTGGCGTAGTGGTTGTGCGCGGGACTGCGGCCCACTGGGACGGAGGTTCAGTTCCCGCAGTGGGACTGGGCCTCCTACTCCCACCACCGGAGAGCAGTGATTGCCCCCCCCCCCCCAAAAAAAAAAAAGAAGAAAATAACATGGCTTGGGTCAGGGGCACCTTAGTCCTCAAAGTGACATCCTTGCTCTTCAATATTAGAAAGAGGTCTGAGGCAGCAGCTTTGCCACATACAGTGTGTCATTTTATTTCTTGACTGCTGCTTCCATAAGCACTGAGTGTGGGTCCAAGCAACATGAAATCTTTGACCACTTCAAATTTTCCCCATAGATAGATGTGCAATATATTCTAAATAAATAACTTGATTACCTTGGCCTCTCCTAAAATGCCTGAAGCTCTCAAGGCTAATTAATTATGCCTGAATGAATTAATCCATTTTCTAATATATGTACAAAAAATAGGATTTAAGCCCACCAAATTTAGAAATGCTTTATTTTTTTGCTTATTTATTAATGAGTTTATTTTGACTTATCTTGTTGAATCTGTGATATAGTGAAAGGTTTTAGTTTCATAAATGCAGAATGTGTATATTTTTAGAATAAGAGAATAGAAAAAAATAAATAAATAAAAGAAGAGAATGCCACAGGAGAGGAAGTGTCTCCTTCGACAGTGTCCTTGTCCTGCTTATTCCCATGGGGCTTTCCTATTGGAAGTCAGCGGGCGTCATCTGTCTGCATGCTCCCTGCCAGGGGCCCCTCACAGAGAAGGAAAAAAGGAATCCTGAAATCTTAAATATATAAGATTATTGATTTAAGGAATTGATGGCAGTCATGTTGACGCCTTCAGCAACAATAAACTGTGAAATTTGGGTTCATGGGAGAAGCAGAGGATTTACAGAATTTAAGTATTTCCCCAAGTTATGCTTATGATTATAATTTGGAAGATGTACAATATCATTATGAACGTGGAATTAAGTGATTAACCTCCTACAACAAGGATTGAAGGCCTCCAAATCTGAAAAGTGTATAATTAAGGTGCTCCGCTAGAACTACATGAATGCATTAGATTACTCTGTCAATTATTGTTTTGGTTCTAGGTGATCACCAGCCTCGTCCCTCCCTTGTCTGTAAATGAGTGGTTTGCACTAGGTGATAGTGGCGTCTCTTCCAGCTTGCTGATACCATAATTGAGTATTAATAACCTCTGGAATTGAAACTGGAAATGCTTGATTTTGCCTTGAGGCTTGCAGAAACCTTTTCAGAGCTCTTCCTGAAAACTTCCCAGTCTCCTGCCCGAGGAAGGAGCTACTGGGTGCTGAAGGGTATAGAAAGAAGGCCCAGGAAAAGACAGGAGGTACAGTGTAGAAGGCCCAGGGGAGAAAACTCTCTCTGTCATTCTTTCACCTGGTTGTTACCAATCAGAGAATCTAGTCAAAGAGCCGTGGAATTTTATGCCTGGAGTAGGCCTCACATGTGTTTTCATTGTAATTCACAGGAACCATGTAAGTTGGTAGGCTATTGATTGCTCTGTGTACCTGTTACTGGCGTCCATTGAAAACCTGTCAGAATTAGAGACCTCCACAAAAAGAAGCACATACATAAGCAGACCAGAAGCCAGTCCTACATTAACTTTTTACTTGCTTCTTAATCACCATTGTGTATATTATACCAAAGACATGTACTTTCCTTTATTTTAATTATGACATATTGAAAATATGATATGAGATGTGTAACTATTAGTTAGACCTGACCACTCAGACCTGCATTGATTTTTGCTTCCTAGAGCAACTTTAAGGGAGCTGATAGTAATAATGAGGATGATAATTTTAATAGCTCAGAGTAAGAACTGGTGCCACTGAGTGGATTCAGAGACACAGCAACCCGCCTTCCTTGAAGGAACGTGGTGTTTCAGTGATTAAGCGCTTGGCTGGTAACTTGTAGGTTGGTGGTTTGTACCCACCTACCCACTCCTTGGGAGAAAGACCTGGTGATTTGCTTCTGTAAAGATTACAGTGAAGCAAACCCTACCAGGCAGTTCTACTTTGTCACTCTGGGTCACTGTGGGTTGGCATTGACTTGATGGCACTCGGCGCCAACAGCACTCTTTCCGATATGTACCATGTCCCTGGTGAAGGAGCCCTGAGGTCATGGTTACCCCTTGGGCTGCGATTCACAGAGTCGGCCATTCAAAACCACCCGCTGTGCTGGGCGGGAAGAAAGGGCCTTTCTACTGTCATGAAGTTGGTCTTGGAAATCCCCAGGGACAATTCTAAGCCTGCCCTGTAAGGTCACCATGGGTTGGAATAGACTTGATGGGAGGGAGATGGGCCAGCTTCTCTTCTCATGAATTCAGTTATTCTCACTTCTGTCTGGTTTCAGTGGGTTGTTTTTTGATCCCATGTGTTGCAGATGAAAAACGTGAGCCACAGAAAGACGGAGAACATCAATAGCAAGTGATTGAGCTGGGACCTGAACTAAGCTTTTCTTGCTTCCAAGTCAACAGTGTTAACTACCCAAGGGAAGCGGCACTGTCTCCTACAAGACCCACTGAAGAGGACTGGGTGGGCAGCTTGTTGAGGACTGCATAGCTCTTCATAATGGCATGTGCTTATACAGCTACAGCTGCACATTGCCTCATGCCCCTCCGGGTATCATCTGCATGATACATGAGTGTTCTCCTCGGGTGTTTTCTATTGTGATTTGTAAGGGAAAATTGCTCTTTGTTATTTCCCCCTAATGATTTTAAAGACACCCCTCTCCCCCTAAATTGCTAGTAGTGAAGTCGGGGACCCTGGGCGCACAGAGTCTCCCTGTGGCAGTGGCTGTGATCGCAAAGATCAGGAAAGGGCCATACTTTAAATAGATTTTGTTTCCACAAAATAATATAAATCCAGTTTAACTTAGATAAGTTGTTTTCGGTTGGCTTAGTCAAAGGCCTAATCACATTGATGAAGTGAACAGAAAAGGTTGATAAATAACTTGAGAAAGAGGTTTTAAAAAATCTCCAACATGACAAAAGTTAAAGGACTTCCTTTTTAGTTGGAACTAGACAAGATGTCTCCTGGCTAAGTTCCTCTAGAAATAAGTAAACTTAACATATTTGAATATATGAAAAGCAACATTTCCTGTTTCTCTTGTTTCACTTTATATTCTTATCTGAATGCTATACTATAATGATGCTTTCCCATTCATCGCTATTAAACTCATCAAATGCTTATTCCCTTATATTTTTATAATTGACTAGGAATAGACTCCTCCACGTCTGTCAGTTTGTCTAACTGTGGTAGCTGCGTGTTGTTGGGTGCTGGAAGCTCCACTAGTGATCATTCAGATACCCAGCAAGCCCACCCATGATGGACAGGTTTCAGTAGAACTAGAAAACTAGGACCAGCAGCATGAAGTGTTGATCTGCTCCTGAAAATTAGCTAATGAAAACCTATGTATGGATTATCACAGATATTCTGCCATTGAGTCAGTTCAGACTCATAGGGACTCCACAGGACAGGGCAGAACTGCTCAAGTGGATTTCCAAGACTTTTCAGGAGCCAAAACCCTCCTCTCTGCTGCAGAGAGGCTGGTGGTTTTGAACTGCTGACATTGTGACTCATAGCCACCAAGCCAGTGGGACTTCAGCAGAACATTGCCCAGATCCCTTTCTGTGGTCTCCCATCATAAGGCGGGAACAGTGACTAGCAGAGGAGGACCTTGTGTTGGGTCAAGTAGAGTCATTTTGGAGCTGGATTGACACAGTGACCACGATGTTCTTGAACATTATTCCTACAGGAACCGTAATGAAACCATAAGATGTTCCTTAATTGAGAAAGCAGTGTCTTGAAGTCATTTGATATAAAATCCAAATTTACTATTTGTCTAGAAATGGGAGTCATCGAGACCATCCTGGAGTGTATGGGATCGCTCTTGAGTCTGTGTTCAGATGGCAGTGGGTGTTCAAGAAGGGAAGTGATAAAACTATCATCCGAGCCCCTTCAAGGGACAGTTCTGGCTTCTCCAGGCCTCACTGGCCTGACCTCTGTATTCTTGAAGTTATTACGTCTTCTGTGTGTTCAGGCTGTCATAAACCTGAGGATGTGTATATGTTCTCATGCATGCCTATGGCTGACAAAGATGTCAAAGAGTGACGAATTCCCCAAACCTTGCCTGTCCTGGCCTCATCCCACACTGCTGCCACAGCCTAGATGTTTCAGACTCTGGGGCTTCCCTGGCTTTCCAAGCCACACTCACCTAAGACAGAGCAGACCATTTATTTTCCTATCTGTCAGTTTCTCACTGCATTGGCGCCTGAGAAGGGACAGTGTTTTCCATTTATTTGATTGTTCCCACTATTCATCATTGCAGAATCTTATTATTATGGCTCCAATATAAATCAGGAAAAACAAATTTGATTTCTAGCTTTTGAATGTAGTTTTAAAAGAATGGTGAATGGAAACTTCTTATGCAAATAGAGTAGCTGACAAAGAATAAATGTGGTCACAAGCTCTTGCGATTATAATCATTCTTTGACCTCAGCCACCTTTTGTACAGCCCAAGTAATGACTGTTTGATATTTATTATAAAGAATATTAAAGTTCTTGATTAACTGAGCCTTCCCTTCCTCATTTTTTGTTTCATGTAGCAGTGAAAATAGATTGTTCCATTATCATTCGTGCTAAAAAATGTATAAAATGTATAAAATTACTCATAAATGTATTCTAAACTAGAGATATGTTAATGTACTTTGGGGTGTACTATGCAAAAAATTTTCTTTTTCATATTTGAATGGCAGCCAGATGATTATAAATTCCTGCTGAATATTAATCACCACCCTCCTATGACTGGTGGATCAAGCACTGAGAGTCAGCCAGGAAATGCAAGTCCTTGGCCTCCTTGCGGACTTTTCGTGTGATTTTGTTTCGTGTATAAGATTGGCTGCGTGACCTTTGGTTAAGAAGAAGAATCACTGTTCCCGAGAAGCCCAAAGGCAGTGTGATGCGACAACGACTCAGCCTTCTTCCTTCCACTGCTCTCTTGTTTCTGTGATCTGGGCTTTCTTGGCTCTCCTCCTGCAGCTGGTGGTTTCTTCTTGGACTCCTGCTTCCTAGGCTCGACTTGTGTTACATAGAACGTCAGCCTTGGCCCACTTCAGTCCTTGCTCTACTGTGTGACCGTGCATGGCCGTCAAGTGCATTCCGGCTCATTGTGACCCCAAAGCCCCGAGTAGAACTGTTCCACAGCGTCCCCAAGATTGTAAGTCTTTACGGGAGCAAATAGCTTCATCTCTCTCCTACAGGGAGGCTGGTAGGTTTGAACCGCTTGCTCTTGCAGTTAGCAAGCAGCCTCTTGCCTACCCCACCGTGACCCCCGGAGCTCCTGTACTGTTTGACTCTTCTCTGGACATCAGCCAGGGGTGTGAATAGCCTTGCTAGCATGCAGAGCATGCTGGAAACTGGAGTATGGCAGGCCCCATCTTAAAGTAGTTGTAGTTTTCAGTATTTCATGTTTTCTTTTCAGCTGAGGTTTTCCTCTGTTTTGTTGTTTCTGTTATCTTTTTGTTTCCACAGGCAATAGCTGGATGAATGGCTTCTTGGGGCTGGGGCAGAGGAGGTTAGAGAAAAGGGTTGCTAAGCACAAGTAGTACAAGAAAGAAAACATGCTCTAAAATTGACTGCGGTCATCATGGTAGAACTCTTTGATATGATGATTGAACTACTGAATTGTATGATGTGCGGATTAGATCTGAATAAAATTGTTTACAAAAAAAGAGTTCATGGAAAAATCCTATTATCTTTTCACTCCACTTTTCCTTGAATGTTTCGACACCATCTCCTTTGCGTTTTCAGAGGACAGTGTTATTCACCATTCACACCTATGGCCTGTAAGTTCGGACCTGCTCCACAATTGTTAGCCCCCACCCCCCACCTGTCCTCTCTACCAGGATTCAGCCCTGTCTGCGCTTCCTTCTCAGCCATTGCTTCATTCGCCTGCTCTGCCTGCCCTTTGGCCTCCTCCAGCTGATTTGCCAATGATGCCTCAGAACCAAACTCACTGCCTCCGTGTCAGTTCTGACCCAGGGACTCTACGGGACAAAGTAGAATGACCCTTGTCAGGCTCCAGGATTGTCAATCTTCATGGGACCAGACAGGCTCATCTTTCTCCTAAAGATGAAGAGTCCAACTGCCAACCTTGCAGCGAACACCTGAACTCATAACCAGCTACGCCACTGGGCTCCTGTATGATACCTCAGCCCTCGGCAAACACCCGGTACAGAACCTGTTCAGTGAGGTGGTCTTCATAGGGGAACTCCGTGACACACACACCTCGCCCCCCTACACACACACACACACACACACACACACACACGAGACTACGCCTCTTCCTGTGTTTTCTGTCGGTGGATGAGACCCATGGTCCTCCCAGCCAAAAAGCTGGGAGCTACTCTTAACCTTCTTCCTGTGTATTCTCATGTGACCCTGTTCCCTCACTGTGCCCTACATCTAGTCAAACAACAAGTCCTTTCCAGTTCTAGGTTTCCCTTCTTTGTTTTTTGGTCAGCTCCCTCCCTTCCATCCCAAATACCAATACCTTGGTCCTTCCTCCTACTTTGCAGGTTATCTGCTGGGAGTACACATCTGAAAGTGGCACTCTCCAAACTCCAGCTTCAGTGAAGCAAACGACTAACATGACCAAAGATGCAATACCTGCTCTTGGGTTTTCTGTGGTTCCTGAATGGAACACTACAATACAGCTTTCATTCTTTCCCAGTTTTGTGTTTAAGTTTACTAAAGTGCTAATCCAAGCCTTAAAGAGTTGAAATATGGATTGCTTTAAAAACTCTCAGAGCCCCCAATAAAATGATCTTTTAATTAAAAAAAAATACCTTAAAGAGATTTTTCTGAGAAAATTGGATAGGATAGTTCATTCACATTAAAATGTTAAATGATTGAGAGATTAGAAAAACTGAAACTGACAGGCATGGTATGAAAACTTGGTGTTGACTCTCAGCTGTGCTGTGTGGCTATGAACAATGTCTCCTCTCCCTTCCCTGTGTCTTCCTCTTGAAAATGGGGTTGCAGTGGTAAGTGCCTAAGTTTTTTGTGAAGATTGAATAACACAATACATGTGGTACATTCAACACAAGGTCGGGTGCCCAGTAAATGCTCAATGAATATGAACAAGACAGTAGCACAAGACGCATGCTCATACCCACATACGTTTAGATACCACATAAGAAAAGATGAAAGTAACAGTGGGTATTTATGTATGGTGGCATTAGAACACACACACACACACATACCAATATAATACATACATCAGCACCAAATGAAGATTTCAAAACCTTTACGCCATTCAGGCCATTATCATTTACTTTGCAGAGGCAGCCAGTTACTTTGAAGGTGTTAAAAATCGATTAACCTTCAAAGAAAAAGTAGCACAGATGAGGGAAGGTAGGTGCTACATGAGGATTACCTAGGAACAGAGGGTGAAAAGAAACAAGAACCTTCCTCTGGAATTCACAGACAAAGGAAGACTTCCTGTATACTTAGGGCTCTAAAGTTGGATTTCTAGCTTCCTAAGCTGTGAGAAAGCAAATTTTTGTTCCTTCAAGCCACCGTTGTAGTATTCCTGTTACAGTATCACTATGAAACTAAGACGTCCCCAGGGACATCATGTATCCATTTAGTCATTCCTCAGAGAGTTGAGTGAACGCCTCCACCTAATCAAATCCTGTGCGGGCAGACCAGGTCTACGCCTTCTCTACCTGTCTGTGCAGCCAGATTGTTCTGCAGGGATCTCGGTTCTAAACAGATCGTACTGTGTGTCCTTTATAGTCCTTTCTTCCTTTGAATGTCTAGCACTTACTGTTGGACTCAGCACATATTTGCTGAAAGAAGGAACTCAAGTTTCCTAACCAGAAGTTGCACGTTCTTAATTCCCAGCTTGCACAAAGAAAACTGTACCTACCTTTCCAGGATCCCGTGCTTAGTTTCTTTCCGAGTTCATTGCCCAGGGAGGCACTGAAGTGAAAAAGCTAATCAAGAAAGGCACAGATCTTTGCAAAGATAAAGGCTGCCCTTTTGAAGGGAGGGATTTGTCGCAAGATTGAATTTTATACGATCTTGGCCCTGTCAAGTTGGTGTGCAGTGCTGATAGCCATGAGACAATGCAAAGGACAAAGGTCATGGGACCAGAGATGGATGGTTTTGCTTGTCCCACTTGGACTTTTCTCAGTCACCTAGAGTTAAGTAGCAGTCAGAAGCAGAGTGACTCATATTTTTCGAAGCTCAACATTTGGGACCTAGGAATCTGGGGCTAGTCTTGATATGATTCTCAGCCCTTGTTAGGGGGGTTGGAAGGATCTCCAGCTCACAGGACATGGGAGGGACTGGTAGAGAGATTAGAGGAAACATAAACTTGTGGAAAGTAATGGAGAAAGACTTAAAAATGGGGGACTATTCAAGAAACAGACCAGCATAACTTCATGCTTTCGAGGTATGTGAAGTGAAGATACAGAGATGGGTGAATCAGGTTTTCCTAGACTTTCTACTTCCATATCACGTTTACAGTTTCGGAAACCCCCAGGGCACTTCACCACTGTCTTATAGGGTCATTATGAATCAGAATGATTTGATGGCCGTGAATTTATTTTTTGTTTGTTTAGAGTGCCAAAGAATAGCATAACTATCATGTAGACTTTTTTTTTTTAGTTAGTTAGCTAGTTAGTTAGTTTGTTTTGTTTTTGTGGGGTTTTTTTTTTTTTTTGGCATCACTGCCCTCTGATGGGTATGGGAGGCCCAGCCTTGCTCCAGGAGAGCTGCGGCCGGATTTGAACCACCAAGCCAATGGGCCGCAGTCCAGCGCTCAACCACTACGCCACCGGGGCTCAGCCTCTGTTTGTTTGTTTTTCATTGATTTTACTGGGGGCTCTTATAGCTCTCATAACATTCAATACATAATTTGTATCAAGCATATTTGTACACATGTCACCATATTCATTTCCAAATATTTTCTACTTGAGTCCTTGGTATAAGCTCCTCTTTCCCCCTCCCTTTTTTTTTTTTTTATAAATCATTTTATTGGGGGGTTCATACAACTCCCCTCACAATCCATACCTACATCAATTATATGCAGGCCACATTTGCACACTCGTTGCCAACATCACTCAAGTTATATCCTCCCTCCATAGGTTCCCCAGTACCAGCTCACCATATTTCCCTTCCCTTCCCACCTCCTCCATGATCCTTAATAATTTATAAATTGTTATTACTTGTTCATATTGTACACTGTCCAATGTGTCCCTTCACTCTGTCATCCATACCCCAGAGAGGATATGATATGTAGATCCCTGAAATTGGTTCCCCCTTTCTATTCCACCATGTAGACTTCTAAGGAATGAACTAAAAGGTTATTGAAGGGAGAGTTAAAATGTTGTCCAGGTGTAATCACCTGTCCAGTTCTCCTGTCGTTAGATCAGAAAATGAAGAGATAGGAATGGGAAACAAGCCTGAGGAAAAAGCACCGACGGATGGTTCCTGAGGGACCTGGGGGGAGAAGGAGGCGGGGAAGGGAGCCATGAGCTAACGACAGCATTCAGAGGGGAACAACTAGGGAATTAAAGACAACAGCAAGAAGGACATAGATATCTTCGTGGTGTTGGAGCAACAGCAATCTAGATGAGAGGCATTAATAAGATGCAGAAGGGCAAGCATGATAGTGGGGTAGGAGCAGGAAGAAGGTAAAAGGAAACAGGAAAGATGTAGGAAGCAACGCTGTGGATAGAGGTATAAACAAAAGCGTGCACATGTGTAAATATATTAATACCTAAAAATAGAAGTATGTAGCTATATTTAAATGGCAATACATTGAAGAAGTGGATGAACTATGGCTTGTTCAAGCCTGCTCGCAACATAAGAACACATTGTTCTAACCTGGCATTCTGTGATGCTCACTCTACCAATACAATCGCAGATGACAAAATGGGTGCATAAGCAAATGTGGTGAAGAAAGCGGATGGTGCCCAGCTATTAAAAGATACAGTGTCTGGGGTCTTAAAGGCTTAAGACTAAACAAGTGGCCCTCTAGCAAAGAAACAGCAAGTTCAATGAGAGAAGAACACCAGCCTGTGCAATCGTGAGGTATTGATGGAATCAGGTCAAAGGCACCAGAAGACTACAAACAAACAAGCAATCAAACAAAAGGATATATTGTTGAGATTAAGAATAAGAGGGGGGCTGAGCCCCGGTGGCATACTGGTTGTGCGCGGGACTGTGGCCCACTGGGATGGAGGTTCAATTCCCGCTCACAGGAGAAAAGGCTGGGCCTCCTACTCCTACCACCAGGGCAGTGATGCCTATTAAAAAAAAAAAAAGAATAAGAAGGGTTGGAGCAGAGACCCCCAAACTCACATGTAGACCATGGGACGTCACCTCACAGAAGAGTTACAGGAAGGGAAGAAATATAGCACTGATGAAACATAATAGTCCTCTGATTTTTTGAGGCTTCCTCATCCCCCCACCTCCCTCCATCATAACCCCAGTCCTGCCTTTCAGTTCTAGCTAGACTGAAACATTTACAGGTACAGATAAGAGCTTATTACACACAGAATCTAGGTCAGATAAACTTCTCAGGAACAGAAACAGGAGTGGCGATACCAGGAGGATAGGGAGATGGCGGGGGGGGGGGGTGGGGGGGGCGGGGATGAACAACAGAAATGTGGGTTTAGGGAGACAGTGATCAGTGTAAGATATGAAAACAATAGTAACTTATGATTTATCAAGGGGTCACAAGTGGGGGGGAAGGGAAAAAGAGGAGCTGATACCAAGGGCTCAGCTAGAAAGTCAATGTTTAGAAAATGATGATGGAGACATATGTATAAATATGTTCATGCAGTTGATGTATGGAATGCTATAAGAGCTGTAAGGGGCTGAGCCCCGGTGGCATAGTGGTTGTGCATGGGACTGCGGCCCACTGGGATGGAGGTTCGATTCCAGCTCCACGGAACAAAGGCTGGGCCTCCTACTCCCACCACCTGAGGGCAGTGATGACCCCCCCCCCAAGAAAAAAAGCTGTAAGAACCCCCACAAAATAATTTTAAAATAAAGTTTTTCAAAATACCTTTTCACATCGCTAACATTCTATCAATTATAAATATTAGTTGATCACTTTTGACATTCACCTTCTTGTAGTTGGGCTTTCTCTGCTTAGACACATGATCAAAAGAGGGGAAGAGAAGGGAAGTGATGATACTGAGTAGGAACAACGGATAGAAAGCAGTGCGTTTTCATGCATCCAGATTGTCAAACCTCATCCTAGTTACTACTCATGGCCAAGGGTATTACTATCGCCTCTCTTTGGGGAGGGTGGAAACTGGCTTGGAGCACTCAGTCTTAGACTGCTATTTCAGACAGAGTCTGAAATGCCAGTGCCTTGCTTGAATGTATCCAAACCTGTGATGAATCTAGTGTTGACCAAGGCTGGCTGTATGCTCCAGTCTCTCCGAGGTGTTGCGCATTGACCAGCCACAGGTCTGCCCAAACCTTCCCCTTTGAGAATCACCATACATCTGATCCAATTCAGCCTCTGTTGTATGTACAAACTACCATCTACTGCTGCTTCTCAGCCTGGACAGATCCACAGTGCATCCGCTCTGGTGCAGCAGAGAAAAAAAGAAGAGAACATTTTAATGTTATATGTTATGGACTGTGTCTGCCAGCATTAAGGTGATGTACTATCCAGGTACATCAAGGATTGTGTGGGGTTGAGTGAACCCTATCTAGAGGTAACCAAGCTTTAACAGTTCTGACCTCTGAGATGCCTTGGCTTTTTGTCAGTGCCTCTGTGGTTGGTTGTGCCCAGTTTGGGAAATACGGAAAGCTCAGGATGAAAGAAAACATTCCCACTAATGTTCCCAGCCAAAAGTAAACCACCGTGAATCCTTTAGTGGTCTTCTGTTCAGCCATTTTTTGTGCAGGTGTGCTGTACCTATGATATCCTGACTGTTCACAAAGTGTGGCTTCCCTGTCTTAAAAAATGTCACCATCCATATGTAATGAGTACATAGTATTTTTTTGTTTTTGTGTGTGTGTGTGTGTTTTGGGGGGGGGGGCATCACTGCCCTCAGGTGGTGGGAGTAGGAGGCCCAGCCTTTGTTCCATGGAACTGGAATCGAACCTCCATCCCAGTGGACCACAGTCCCGCGCACAACCACTACGCCACCGGGGCTCAGCCCGAGTACAAAGTATTTTATCACATAGATTCACTTGAAAGCATTCACTAGTAAATAGTCATCAGATTTGTTTGTTTGTTTACTATAAGCCATGTTACAGCGTCCTGGTGGTCCAGTGGATTAAGTGTTGGACTTCTAACACGAGGTTAGTGGTTCCAGCCTCAGAAGCTCTTTAATGAGCACTTCTCCTCAGTCCTGTAGGCTTGCTTGGACTCAGCATTGACTCGATGACAGTGGGCTTGTGTTTGGGATGAGCTGTGATAGGGAGCCCTGCTGGCGCAGTGGTTTCATGGTGGGCAGTTGGAAACCAGCAGCAGCTCCATGGGAGAAAGACTGGGCTTCCCACTCCCACACTGATTCATGGAAACCCACATGGACTCACCATGAGTCAACATTGACCTCATGGCAATGAGGGTGGAGGTTGGGTCTGTTATGGCTAAGACTGTGAACAAGTCCCTTTAGGAGCGTCTCTGTGATGGAGGAATTGGCCAAAGAGTGGTAGTTGTAGTCTGGTACAGGGGACTCAGGGGGCTATGGGAAGGAACTTGATACTTGAGGTGTAATTTGCATAACCATTCCTAATTAGATTTAGGGCATGTCAGAACTTTACAAAACAATGCAAGATATCAAAATAACATGAGACATTTGTAGTTTTAAACATTCACCCACATTTTAGATTATTCTATGAAACTTTCATAAAGTAGAATTAAAGACCATTCATTCAAACAAGAACAATAAAGGGTGGTCTTTGCTTGTTTGTTATTTTGAGAACACTGGCAATTGTTAAGTTACTCTTAAGGCAATTCTCGTTCTCAAGGTTAAGATTCTGCCCCCAAACAATCCCATTGCCTTCTTACACTTTGTAGGGAGCCATGATAGCACAGTTGCTCGACCAGGGGGCTGCTAAGCTCAAGGTGAGCAGTGTGAGACTCCCGGGCAGTCTGTGGCGGGAAAGATGCGGCTGTCTGCTCCCACGAAGAGTAAGTCTCAGAAACCCTAGGGAGCAGTGCTACCCTGGGTCCCTGTGAGTTAGCATGGACTCAGTGGAGGGGCGGGTGGCATTGGTATTACACATGGTGATCTCTATAACCCACCTCTGGGAAGATTGTGCATCAGAATGAGGCTAAGACAGGAACAAATCCCACTGCAAAGGTCGAGGGAAGACAAGGCCGGGGACTGTGTCTGGAATGCGAACCATCTAGCTGTTTGTCTTCATCTCAGATGTGGACTTGTTTTGACTCCTGCTTCAGGGCTGCGGTTTTGTGTGTGTGCTCACACATGAGAAATTCGACAGGTGAACTTAAAAGCACAGTGTGAAATGAAAACAGCTTATAAACCAAGCAAGGGTAACTGTTTACCCTTTCACCAGAGCCTCCGGGTCTGTTATCAGAACTGGATGTCATATAACCCTCCTTGCCCAAATGGCAGAGGAAGATTTGAAGCTTATGGAAAGTTAAAGCAGTTGTTTAAACATAGAATTAAAATTCCTATCTTGATTTACCTGGTGGTTGCCTAGGCCATTTGGTCATTAGCCTTTGTTTTTCTTCAAGGAGTTCTTTGCTTTCCCCTTTCTAATTTGGGATTTCTGGGTTCTGCTGGTTCCTTTTATGATGATATTCTTTGTGTGATACTTTTTTTTTTGGTAGAATGCACATATGTGTTTATGTTTATTAGTAACAGGGGATGTTGGTGAGTGTGCACTCCTCTTTCTACTTTCATCCTTAGCCCTATTCATCCGTTGGTCTGTTGTCCTCACCACTTATCTTGGTCTCTTTGTTGACTGGAGAGTTTCTGCTGGTTCTGGCCAAAGCAATCTGCCTGCCTTATTTCGCTCATCGAATCCCTGGAGTAACTTTGTTGTTGGGTTTTCCTTATTATGTTTTAAGAAGCAATGCATCTTCCATTGATAATGTAAATGTGAGGGCCTGCTTCTGGAACCAAGCAAAAACGTTCTTTAAAAGACTGTGTGCAGAATAGAGTGGCTCGCTGAGCCCCAGTGGCGTAAGTGGTTGAGCGCGGAACTGCAGCCTGCGGGCTTGGCGGTTCAAATCCAGCGGTAGCCGGGTAGCGCCCCCGACCACCAGAGGCAGTGATGCCCCCAGAAAACAGAATAGCGTGGCTAGCCCAGACCCCTCATGCGATCATTTTGTGTTGGCTGACAAAGGTGAGTAGAGCTTTGCTGTGGACACACGTGCATATATTTGCGTGAATGTGCACAGACCTTTTTGGGTAAAGTACATTATCCTTCTAAGGCCAAATGTGTAAAAACATTAGCATAGCTTTGTGTTTGGAAAACCCAGCCGCTTAGATTCTCAACAAATGTTGGTAATCAGTGTCTCAAGAACAGTGTAGCGTGATCAAGCCCTTTCAGTTACAAGAAGAAGGAATCGCTCTTCAGCTATCTTGAGTCTCACATGTTGGCATTTCATCCTTAATTTAAAGGGCAATGGCAAGAAGAAGAGCATTTGTCACCACCTGGCCCCCCAGCTGACAAGGCCTCCAGCAGGAGGGCCTGTAGGGCTCGAGGAACCAGGAAAGACAGAGAACTACCCTAGACTTGAGGAGACTTACGTAATAAAATGTGGCATATCATGGGTTAGATCCTGGGGTTAAAAAAAGGACACTCAGGGAAAAGCCAGTGTAATTCATTTAAGATCTGGAGTGTTGGTAAAGGCCAACAAAAAAAAAAGTAACCATGACAAAGGACTTTAGAAGTGTAGAAAATGCTTATCATATGGAAGCAGAGGTCTGTATGACATTTACTGAATTTTCGAAGAAGCAAAGTATGTGTAACCTTCTTGTTGAAAAGCCAGATAGCTCCCTGGCCATCCATCCATCTTGGTTCTCTCTTACACCAGACTCTGCTGGGAATCTTCAGTGGGAAGGCTGACTTATTGCTGTGGGTGATGCATGGCATAAAGCTCAAGAAGTCTATAATCTTGTTACCCAAACTACAGGGAAAACTTTATTAATCAAAAGTAAGTGAGGGCTGAGCCCCAGTGGCGTAAGTGGTTGAGTGCGGGACTGCAGCCTGCGGGCTTGGTGGTTCAAATTCACTGGCTGCTCTCAGGAGCAGCACTGGGTAGCGCCCACAACCACCAGAGGCAGTGATGCCAAAAAACAAAACAAACAAACAAAAAAGTAAGCAAAAAAAAAAAAAGAAGAAGGGTGACCACCTGCCATTAAGACTCTCAAGTTCATGAATTGCACAGCAAAATATAAAACATGCAACCATACATATTACCCCAGAAGTATTTATAACTTTTGAGATAAGGGGAAAGAGTAGGAAAAAAAGAAAGCATCTCTGAAATTCCAACCCAAATATATTGTTTATATCTTCTCTATGTTGTATGTTTTATAATGTTGCTTTCGTCCCAAACATTTATGTTGCATAGTATGTAAAACATTTCCTCCAAACACCTGTCTAATATTGATGTTCACCTTCTGTTCCTATTTTTAAGAGCTTACTCTGGTAAATTTTTTTGGAGTTTGGAAATAGGTAATTTGTACATTTGTATACTGAAATTGCCTAGCAGGGCATGGGTAAGTAACACAATTTCTAACAAAGATTAAGTTAAATCTTCTCAACCATGTTTTTATAATGAAAACTCCGATGCTTTGCAGTTTGGGACAGCAGTAATGATTGTGGTCTTGATTGTTGGCTTGCTCATTCCTGTAGGATTTCTATGTGTTGTAATTGAGTCAATGGCAGTGAATTTGAATTTGAGTTTATAGGGTACTATAAGGAGCATTTGAGCCCTGTACAGGAGTTTTGCTGTGTCCTATAGGGTTACTGTATGGAGCCCTGATAGCCCTCAAATCAGCAGTTCAAACCCAGCAGGTGCTCTGCAGGAGAGAGTGGAGGCTCTCTGCTCCTGCAATCTGCCCAGGAAGACGTACAGATTGCTCTTAGGGCAAGGGTGGCAGGCATTGCCTCACACGCTTTGTCTATGTTTTCAGGAGAGAGTAGTTCCTGGAGAATAACATTATGCTTGGTAGAGTCCCCAAGCCTAATGTAGAGAAAAATAGAAAGGCCCTCAGAACAGGTGGGTTGAGATAGTGCCTGCAACAATGGATTTGAGCATGGGAACATTTGGGAGGACACCACTGGAACTCGATGTTTTGCTGTGCAGTACATAGGGCTGTATGGGTCAGAACGGACTCCATAGCATATTACAACAACAACAACAACAACAACCTGCTCCTGTCAAACCAATCCAGCCCTGGAAACCCTATGCCGGGCTGCTATTCGTCAGAATCAGTTTGATGGCAGTAGCATATCTGAACTTCAGAAGTATAACTGTTCTTGAGAGTACAAGAATTTTTTCCCAAGATTTTATTGAAGAAGTTCTTCTATGTCTCTTAAAAATAGTGACCTTGTTCTAAGTAATAAAGAATTGAAGGGGGGGGGGGAAACGTGAGAAACAACTCAGCATCAGTGGGTTTAAGTGCTTTGTAGTATGTACTTTGCATTATTTACTATGTCAGGCTTTTTATTATGTATTTTACCATCATTATCACACTTAAGATTCACGGCCGCCGTCTGAAGGCCTTTGGATGTGTCTAAACCTCCAGATCAGGAAGCAGAAGCTTACAGAGCTAAAGAAATGAAATTGTAAAACTGGTGTTTCAGGCTGGATTCTCTAGAGGAGCAAAATCAATGAAGCATCTATAAATACAGAGAGAGAAATGTATTTCAAGAAAATGGTTCATGATGTGAAAACTGGCAAACCCTAAATTCGTGGGTCAGACAGAGGTTAAGCTGGAGGCTTCTCTTGGCTTATGGTAAGGTAGCTAGTGGTGAGATTCAAATAATTTAGGAACTGCCTTAATGCCAGTTTTAAGTATATATTTTTAGAAAGATATACTGAAAGATACTTTATTATTTCACATGGTCATTACTTAAATAAGAACACTTAAAGAAGAACCCAAAACTAAGTCGTTACAAGAATTTCAACCTATTAATGAACAGATATTAAATAAAATATGATAAAAATATATAACTGTTATTTAAGATATTTCCATATTGCTTCTTGTTTGATGTCTTTGCTTGTAATATTCCTCACTTTGATCTGAGCCCCATCAGCTGTGAGATTTATCCATAACCATCTTCTCACTGTAGAAGTATGATCCCATTTCTTCTGGGCCAAATAGACAATAGCCATTGTGTTTGATATATTAGAAACAGATGACCCTTCTACTGTGAACATACTATGTTAATCTTGGGAAAACCCTTTTCTGTCTCTTCTGAATGTACGTCAATTGTTCTCACAATATTTTTAGCTCTTTGAACACTCTGAGAAGTTATATAATTCACTTATCCTATCTCATGGGAACTTGGGGTGTAATCCTCTGGTGGTTTGGCACTTCTTTCTCTCTGTTATTTATATGTTTACTGAAGTGACAAATCCAAGAAAATATAAATATGTTTCATTAAAAGTATAACAAGTTTTATGAAAAGAATAAATAAAATTACAAACTTAGCTTATTCTAAGTTTCTATACCTATGGATGGAAGGAACAGGACTATGGGTGCTTAGTCATATCGTATTAGACAGTTGAACAGTAGGAAACAAATACAGGACTTTAAAAAAGAGGAAGGAATATAAATTTGTAATTTCTACATTGGCCGCCCTTCTATGAGAGAACCATGATGACAAGTGCCATTTTAACAACCGATTTGCCCAACTCAACAAAAAATTATGTAGTGATTCTGTCAAGCCAGTCAGAACTGGGAAGATCATCACTGTGTGTAGGGACTGGTAAACCTGGCAGATGTCAAAGTCTGTAGGTCAGGCAGTGGGCTGTGGGCTCACATTTCAAAGAACAGAAGTCAGAGAAGGACAAGTTGAATGCAGAACTGACTGAAAGAAGATAAGCTCTTTGCCCAAACATCAATATAGAAGGGGGATTTTAAAAAATTCACAGAAAAATTCCAGTATCTTTTACTTCTACTTTTTCATGAATTGTTTGAGGCCCTCTTTTATGGTGGATGCAGGTCACACCCCTAAGTAAATTGTCCTTTCAATTGATTATGTGCTCACATCAGATCATCAAATCAGATCATTGCATCATATCTGCCAAACCACTGAGAACCACGACTCAACCCATCTGACACATGGCATTCATCATCACAGCTAGTATTTGAACCCAGGTATTTCAGCTGCCCCAGTCTTTATGTCCACAATCATGGCGCTCTACTGCCTAAATATCAGGCTGAGATGAAGACCCTGTTTTGTGTGTGATCTTGGAAGTCCTGTATCTGTTTCCTAGGGATTCCATCACAAGTGATACCAACTGAGTGCCTTCACACCACAGAAATTTATCCTCACCTAGTGCAAGGGTTTGGAAGTTTGAAATGTCAACATGCAAGCAAAGTTGGTTCTCAGAGGAAGAAACTCTCCCATGCTCTCACTTAGCTTCTGGGGGTTGACGGCTACCATAGGGTTCCTTGACATGTAGACACACCACTCTAATCTTGTCCTCATTCTTCACACCCCCTTCTTCTCTGTGTCTCTGTGGGTCATTGGATACTCATTGGATAGTGTGCACCTTCACCTCACATAATCTCATCTTCATCCTTAAATTCATCTACAAAAATCCTTCGTGGCATAGTGGGTTCTGCATTGGTCTGCTTACCGCAGTCAGCACTCTGAAACCACCAGTCACTGCACAGGAGCAAAAAGGAGGCTTTCTACTTCTGTAAAGAATTATAGTCCTGGAAACTCAAAGAAGCCATGCTGCTCTGTCCTTTAGATTGTTGTAAATCCAAATCAACTCAATGGCAGAGAATGAGTTTTAACCCAATACAAGTCCCTTGTCCTCTGACCTGTATGTCTTCCTCTGTATGATGAAGGGATTGTATTTGGTGATCTCAAGTGTCCTCTATAAAAATTTATTGATTCTGTACATTTCTGTGCCAACTTTACTTTTATGTTTTGCTCTGGGATGTTATTTACATGTGCCTGAAACTCCAAGGGACATGAGAGGATGATACAGAAAGATGAACAGCAGAACCATATAAACATGGATGACTATTTTTAATCTCTGAAAGCCCTCTTGGATGATATGAAACAGATGGAAAAAGCAAATGCCTGGCTAGGACCAGAACTTTTTTGGAATGACAGCTCCTCAGCTAACATTCCAAAGTCCTAGAAACAAAGGAATGCAGTGTTGCACAGACTGGAACAAGCAGAAGACTCTCCAGAGGGGTTAGTAGAAGGAAGATGCTGTGTTGAGTACATTGGTTGTAGGCAACTGGGGGATTGTCTGCACTTCCAAACTTCCAGGTGATGGGGAGTCTCAGTGGAGGCAGCTGCTCTTTGAATTGCAAGGCTTTTTCCAGTTGATTTCCACATCAATTAATCCATTCTTTTCATTTCTTAACTTGATGACCCATTAACCACCTTGATTCTTGGTGTTCCCCTACCACCTCCAGTCCATCTGGCACGTAACTGCTGGTTCTACCCCTGCTCTAGCATTCTCCTTCAGAGACACCAGTAAACACTCCATACTACATGGGGATAAAGCTCAAAGTCTGTGCATCTCCAGGTTGGTCTCCTCTAATCGTGCATATCATAACTTCCTTACACGATCCCTGCACTCCAGTGTGACCATACATCGAACCTTGCTGTTGCTGTTGTTGTAGTTATATGTTTTACTCAGTCCCTACCCATAGCGACGCTATGCACAACAGGGTGAGCCGCTGCCCAGCCCCGCGTCACTCTGCGCATGCCTGAGCCCATGGTTGCAGCCTTGGTGTCAATCCCTCTCACTGAGGGCCTTCCTCGCTTTCTCTGTCCCTCTGCTTTGCCAACCATGCATTCCTTCTCCAAGGATTGGTCCTTCCTCATGACATGTCCTAAGGATGTATGTAAAATGAAGACTTGCCATTCTTGTGTCTAGGGAGCACTCTGGCTGTACTTCTTCCAAGGTAGATGGGTTTGTCTCTTTTGCAGTCCATGGAATGATCAATATTCTTCTCCAACACTCCAATTCAAATGCATCAATTCCTCCTTGGTCTGCTTTATCCAGTGGCCAGCTTTCACATGCACATAGGACGATTGAAAATACCATGGTTTAGGTCAGATGCAGCGCAGTTCTGAATGTGGCGATCCAAGTAAGACAAAATCTTGAACAATTTCTATGTAGCATGCTGTTACCTATTGGTCCAGTGATGAGGATTTCTGTCTTTTTTTTTTTTTTTGGGGGGGGGGGGGCGCTAATCACTGCCTCTGGTGGTCATGGGTGCTACCCAGTGCTGCTCCTGAGAGCCGCTGCTGGATTTGAAGCACCAAGCCTGTGGGGCCACATTCCCGCACTCAACCACTTATACCATCAGGGCTCAGCCGATTTCTGTCTTCTTGACATTGAGTTGTAAGCCTTACTGAAAGTTGCAATCCTTGATCATCATCAGCAAGTGCTTCAAGTCTGCCTCACTGCTGTGTCTGCATATCTCAGTGTTTTAATAAGCCTGCCTCCATTTCTCTTCATATAATCCAGCTTCTCTGATGATTTGCATAGCATACAAACTGAATAAGCTTGGTGAGAGGATGTAACAATGACATATGGCTTTCCTGATTTTAAACCATGCAGGATGCCTTTGTTCCAGTCAGACAGCTGTCTCTTGCTCCATGTACAAATTCTCCATAAGCACCAATTGTTCTGGGAAAGGTGAACATACTGTGTACTTTTTCACCTGTTAATGTTAGCGTGCTAGATTTAGGGATAGGGAGGTTGTCCCGCCCATGCCTGAAAAGGCCCCCATAGAGGAGGTTGGAAAGAAATTAGGCAACCATTGAACACCAATGAAGACCCCAGGAACACGCACATACTAAAGCCCCTGAACCAGGTAGGAGGGACCCCTGGGCATCCAAACGAGGCCCAGGCTCATGACATCACCCAGGTGGATCTAACTCAGCCAGTGGGATCAACCAGCGCCATCAACTGTGCTTCCCCAGCCAGAGGCGTGAAATATCCTGGCTGTGGGAAGGCCTCGCTCTCTTACCTGCTATGGGCAGAAACAGGTAGAGGGGAGCTCTGCCTCCCCCACACGGGCGCATATGTGCCCATTCTCAGCCTACTTGGGGCCCACAGCCTCTTGGCTCACATGCTCTCAGCCTCTAGGGTTCTTGGGCTTCTGGACTCCCAGACGCCCGCCAAGTTCCGCACATGTGGGTGTTCTTTTCTATGTGATTTTTCATGCCCCATTGTGGACCCCGGTGGGCAGGTTGGCAGGCTTCCCTGAAATAGCATGTATCCCTTTGAGAAGAGAACACCAGAAACTTGTCTTGTCTCTCATAAAGACTCACTTAAACGACACAACGTGCTTCGGCACGAATCCTTTCAGCATAGGAAGCCAGGAACCAAGGTATAGCCCACTTTAGAAACCTAACATTTCTTCTTGGGAAGCATTTCCGTATGCTTCATCTCTGCCAGACCTCCTGGTAGGATCTAGGGTGTGTTGGAGTGATGCAAACAGTGGTTGCTGATGAGAAAGATAGTGGCTCAGATTCACCCAGAAGTGCCTTGGGAATAAAGGCTTAGCAGTCAACTTTGGAACAGTCTGCCATTGCCCACACCATGGAAGCTGTTTCTGCTCTGGGACTTGTGGGCTTGACAGGAGATAGAGTTGGCTTAAAAAAAAAAAAAAGAGTTGGGTATATGGCAAGTTTTCAGTGTTTTGGTTGGTACTCAGATCTTGGGTACACCATCATTTTCAAAAAGTTTAAACTCAATGTAATATCTTTTTCTCTTAACCTTTAGCTGTCTAATCCCACAATGGCTCCGAGCCTGCGTGGTGGATAAACAAAACGAATCCTTTCTTCCTCGGAATAACTGCTGCCTGAACAGATTGTGCCCATGTTTATGTCCAAAATTTTATCTTCTCTTCTTCACATGCCTGGATTTTACCTGCTTCAAAGAGGTTGTATGTATTTTGGGGCCCCCAAACTCTGATTACTAAAGGAAGGACTGAGTAATCTAGGAAGGTCTAGAAAATATCACAGAAGAATCCATCTTGGACCCAGATTCTGCTTTTCATATTTCACAGAGTGGCTAAGGTGCACGTAGAAAGAGTTGTATGAAAAATAAGGTCCGCGTTCAAATAGGACGCAGGGTTGGCTGCTGTTTTAAAGCTCTTAAAAACCATCGTGCCGGGTATTTTCTTTATTATTTCCATTTTAAAATGTTGAATTAATAATACGACTGTGACACCTTGCCCAGCATTAGTTATGAGCGTAGGAAGAAAGCCTTTTGAACATAAGCTGCGTCCTAAAAAGGCATGCCTAAACAAAACATCTGGGACACAAGCCCTTAGGGTTGTGGGGTTTGTTTTAAAATACCATAAAATATAAATATGGTATGGAGAGACAGCATGCCGAAGGCAGAAGCTGGGAAATGGCTCTGACTCAGGCCTCTTTGTGGAGTGACCTTGATTTTGTCAGGACCACAAAGCCCATGATTTTCACGTGTAAAGTGACCTTGCCCACATGTATAGTCCTCTTCTGGGAGCTGTACACTTTCCCCCAAGACTTATTGGTGCCTGACTTCTAGTCGATTGAATTGCGTTTATCCACTTTATGCAGCTAGTGTTAAAAAAAAATAAATTAAAATTTACAGGGGAGATTCGGGTAGAGAAGAAACCAAAGGAAGCCTGCAGTAAGCGTGGATGGGAGGCACATATCTGACTTCCTCTGGCTTCCCTATCGCCTTGGGCAGGGGGTCAGCTTCATCCTCCTTACAAATCTGGCACCAACCGTGCCTCCCTCAGCCTTCTACTGCGGAACTGGGCTGGGTAATTTATTGCAAAGGCCGCACAGAATTCTCACACAGCACCCCAAATGAAGGGGGGGTTATTAGGGAATTGAATAGGTTACCACCAGTCAGGAACAATAAACAGTCAAGATGCAGTCATTTGTCCATAGCAATACCTCTCCTCAACTGGAGGCAAAGTCTATTCTCTCATCAGCCGCTCAGCCATGCTGTCCCTTGGCTTCTGCCTCTGAGGCCCACAAAGCCAGCTGCCCATCCCTCTGGGCCGCAGTCCCAGAGTCTCACAGTCTCTGGCCAGATGAGGAGAAGGTGCCCCATCGTCTCGATGCTGATCTCTGGGCTATTCTCTGATATTATCCAGCTCCATATCTGCATGGGACATAAAGGAGATTGAGTAACTGAAGAGAAGAAATTGAGAGTTTGGGGGTGATCACCGCCATGGTCCAGGAGAGAGAGAAATTGTATTCTTTTTTTTTTTTTGGGGGGGGGGGGCATCACTGCTCTCCGGTGGTAGGAGTAGGAGGCCCAGCCCCACTGCTGGAATTGAACCTCCGTCCCAGTGGGCCAACAGTCCTGCGCACAACCACTACGCTGCCGGGGCTCAGCCCGAAAAATTGTATTCTTACATCAGTTTAGATACTGGTAACAATGTCTTAGAGGGGCCCCCAAGGAAGCAAAAGGTGTGACTTGATTCACACCCTCAACTCAAGTCAGGATTTATGGATTTATGGATTTATCCCCTCCTCAGGCCTGTCGTGGAGAACTTCTTCCAGGATGGAAGCATGGCCATAGCAGAGTCCAGAGTTATGATGCATCCTCAGGAGTTATGTCTACAAAGGCCATATTAATTGACTCCCTCTGAGACTTCCATCTAGTGAGAAAAACATTCCATATTTAAAGCTATGAAAGTTAAAAATTAACACTCAGCCCCATTCGTCTACACAAAAGCAATTTTCTTTTTTAAGATCATTTTAAGTTCCTGAGTGGCACAGACTGTTAAGTGTTCACCTGCCAAGATCATTTTACTGGGGACTCTTAGAGCTTTTATAACAATCCATACATCAGTTGTATCATTTATTTGTGCATATGTTGCCATCATCATTTTCTAAACATTTACTTTCTATTTGATGCCATGGTATCCACTTCTCTTTCCCCCCCTCCTTTTCCCACTCTTTCGAGTCCTAGGATAAATTATCCTAGATAAATTATTTTCATATCTTTCATATCTGCTATCTCTCTTCACCCCATTTTCCTATCTTAAACTGACTGCTTTCTCTCTACCCATGTTTCGGTTGACCTTCTTGGTGGGAGGTTGGGATGGGGGTGGTTATGTATTGATCATTTTGATTGGTTTCCCCTTCCTTCCCCTTCTCTGCCCCTTCCCCCAACTCCTCCTTCCCCTCCTGGTATTGCTACTCCCATTTCTGTTCCTGAGGGATTTATCTGACCAGAATTCCATGTGTTGAGAGTTCTTATCTGTACCAGTACACATTATCCAGTCCAGCCAGAACTGAAAGGCAGGATTGGGGTCATGATAGTGGGGGATGAGGAAGCCTCAAAGAACCAGAGGAATATTGTGTGTTTCATTGGTACTATACTGCACCCTGGTTGACTCATCCCTTCCTCATGACCCTTTTGTGAGAAGATGTCCCATTGTCTACAGATGGGTTTGGGGGTCTCTGCTCTGATTCCCCTCATTCTCAACAATGTGGTTTTTTGTTTTGTGTCTTCTGATGCTTGTTACCTGATCCTATCAAGATCTCATGATCACACAGGCTGGTGTGCTTCATCCATGTGGGCTTGTTGCTTTCCTGCTAGATGGCCACCTGTTTAACCTCAAGCCTTTAAGACGCTAGACGCTGTATCTTTTAATAGCCGGGTACCATCAGCTTTCTTCACCACATTAAGAGTAATTTTCCTAAAGGCATCTACACCAGGAGAGCTTGACGATATACCTTGAGACCCTGTGTGTTTCTTTCATGTAGTTTTATCTCCTATTGTTCTGTGCCTGCACAAAGAGGTTTATTTTTTTTAATGCCTACCTCATATTTCATTGTGTATGTCCCTAATTTACATTTATCCCTTGCCAGGGAGTCATTTAACTCTTGACAACCCCAAATATTACCATGCTACTACTCCACAGAGTTCTCCTGTTTATAGAAGCAGTGTAGCAGTGCAGCTACACTGGATGGATTTGAACCACCCACCTGTAGGTTGGGAGTGAAAAGCAAGCTGCATGCGTCACTCCAAACAAAACCAAGTCCATGCCCATCGAGTCGATTCTAACTCTGTGACCCTCTGTAGTGTTTCTGAAGCTGGCATCTTTACTGCTACAGATAGGAGCTGCATTTTTCTCTTACAGAGTTGCTGGCAGTTTGTAATCCAAGGCATTCTGGACAGCCCTTAGGGACCCAGTTAATTTATCTTACTGGGTTTCAAGTCTATTTTCATTCATCCTTGAAGCTCAGTAAAGTTGCCCCCAAAGAGTTAACTAGGCTGCCATCTTATGAATTGGGCTGCTGCCTGCAAAGTCATCAGTTCTAACATACCAGTTGATCAACAAGTCCAAGGATAGCGAAAGAGGAGGCTGCCGGCTCTCAGGCAGATTTACAGTCTTAGAAACCCATCAGGGCAGCTCTGTTCCACCCTCTTGGCTACTATGAGTCAGAATTGACTGTGACACTGGGTTTAGTTTTAGAATCTTTGTGGGGGAGCAGATTTCCAGGAGCTGAAGGTGGGTTCAAACCAATGACCATTTGGTTAACATATGAGCACTTAATAATGGCTCCTTTAGGGTCTCTTTTAATTTGGCAAGTCTCATGTTAAGAAGCCTTAGTGGCACAGTGGCTAAAGCACTGGGCTGTAAATGGATGGACTGCTGCTTGAACATACCACCCATGTTGCTGGATAGAGAATCTGTATCCGTCATGAAAAACCCCATAGCACACACAAGTACTCATCACCTGATAATAGATGTGAGTTGGTATCTACAGCAATGAACAATAGATTGTTTCCAGAATACCTCCTTTGCTCCTGTCAACTTGAGCACAGGGGTGGAGGCCAGCCGGTCACTCAGGTTGCAGCGTGGTGACCTCAATTGGAGGCGTTATGGAGATAAATAGCTCACTGGAGGCCAGACCCAGTCTCTCCGCCTTCCCTTTCCTGCTTTTGAGACACTCAGAGGACTGGAGGAGACACATGGAGACCCATACCAGTGTTGACATGCTTCAACCACCACTGGATCCACAGAGTTTCCACCCACTGGCCTGTGACCTTCCTGCATTTGGCACCATTGCATGAGTGAGTCTGAAGAGAAATTTATGGACTGGTGTCAGACATATGGGCTAATATCGGATTTATGGACTTGATCTGAACTGGGCTGGCATGTTTTCTTAAGATACAATTACTCTTTGATGTAAAGCGCCCTCTTATATACCTATCAGTGTCTATGAATATGTTTCTCTGATCAACCCAGATTATACTCCCCCACTCCCCATCCCCAGCTACAAACAGTGGAGCTGGACGTTTTGAAGGTCCAAGCTGGGAAGAAGAGTATTGAGACCCTTAAGGAAAATGAAGTGGCTCTTGAGGTTGGGTAACGATAACATTTGTGTGCTACCTGTTGTGGGGAGAGGCCTTTAAGCCTTTCTCACCCTCCAGGTTCTGACCAGCTCACCTTTTTCCAGGGTAAAGCGAAAGGGGCTTACTGTGAGTGTGAAGCCGTTTCTCCTTAACAGTCCTCTTCTGGAAGAAAGGTCTTTCTCAATCTTGAACTGGTCTAGACTAGTTTATACAAGTAAAATTCCATTTTGATATTTCTGTTGCCGTCTTTTAAAAATAACTTCTTGGGTGAGCTTCGCTCTTTCGGTGCCATCAGCAGCACATTCATCCATCCTGGCCTTCCCAGGTCTCCTGGATGGGGGCCAGCTTCCTAATGGAATGTGAGCTGTCTTCCTGCAAATCAAGATTTATCACCCAGCCCAGAAGGCCTGGCTGCTCATGGCATTTGCAGACCCTCCAAGCTACCCTCCGACATCAGCTCAGAGATGGCCTGCAGGCAAGAGGCCTGGCCTGTTTGAGGCTTTCCCTCCCCAGGCCAAGGCCCAGCCTCCTAGCCACAGGTCTCATCTGGCATTATTTTATAAGCAGTGCCACTGGTGCAGATGTGCTTTTCTGAGGAATCACTTTCATTTCAGACTCATCTCAGGAAATGAGGCAGTCCATCAGAGGTGTTCTTCATTTCCAGACCCCCGGAGAGCTCATTTTCACCTGGGATTTCTAACCACATGTGGGCAGTGCGTTTATTTACCCAGATGTGAGGAATAGCAGTCATGAGCAACTCTCTTCCAGAGCAGCCCACACTGCCCTGCAGAAGCCCATGTGAGCGCCCAGAGGTAGCTGGTGCCCGTATTAATGCAAACATTTCTGAGGCTTTGGTTTCGGAATGTTGGTGAACATGCTGTGTGTATGGGCTTTGGTGCAGGAAAAATATAATTTAGCAACAGATTTAAAAGGTAGTCTGGAGTGTTTCTAATTACTGTTTGCTTGGTTCACCATTACCTATTAAGTGGATTTAAGCAAGCTCGGGGGTAGGGAACGTGGTGTTCACATTACAGTCAGCCATGCAAATCACATTTGAACAAAAAGTACTGCGGGGAGCGCACCGTGTAGCCATTTTATGGAAGTATTCCACTGAATTTTAAATTTCGCGAGAGCTGAGAGCACTTGGGAAGGGACATTTCCCACTTGCCATGCACGCTTAGCATACAGCTTACCCCGTGTTGGATAGAAGAACCTGGGGACTTTTTCATTGGTCATAACATGGACTCTGACGTACGGGGACCTAGCACAGTGGTTCTCAGCTGTGGTTGTGCCTCAGAATCAGCGGAAGCTATACCTGGGTCAGTCACACTTTCAGAGATCGGGTTTCATTGGACTGAAGCCAACACTGGAAGTTTCTTAAAAGCTCCCCAGAGCACCAGGACTGGAGAATCCATGCGCCCCAGACGTCACCACTTGAGAGAGCCTCTTCCCCAGGGTCCTTGGCCCACCTGCACATTAGTTTTACCTTCAGAGCATTGGCAGACTAGCTGATGCCCATCCAATGAACGCATCATTCTGGAGTGGGAGTCAGTCTGTTTCGAAAACTCCCAGGGGATTCCGTGAATCGGCTGCAGTGGCCTTGGGTTACCAACTATCCCATAGTTTGGATAAGGGGAAGGGAGAACTACAAAGATCAAAGTCTGGCTCAAGGTCAGACCCTGGTTCTTGTAGAAGTGGGGATAGGACTCAGGTCTTATGCTTCTTTTTCTGCTACCTAAAGGTGTTAACTTCTGTTGAATTGCCCCGGCTGTTACCGTGTGCCCATGGGCAGCAGACAGAAATGTTACCACATGTGTGCTCCTTGCGCCAAGGATCTCCCTGTTGTTTTCCAGAGGGGTTTCCTTGGGCTGCTTTTTGAAAGTAGACCATCTGGCCTCTTTTCTTAGCCCTGCATATAACTTCCGCTGATAAGTGCACCGGGGGTTCATATAGTAGGAATTATACCCATGTGAAGGCAAGAATTCTGAGTGTCTGCTGCATCCCCTGTATGTTCACCTGTTGTGTTGATGGTGCCTCCTCATCCCTCAGGTGATGACCCTGCCTCCAAACGGCCTTTTCTGGCTGCCCACACACCCTTCTCATCCGGTCCTGGTAAGATGCATGCAACCCTATCCCAACAGTGCCTTCGCTTTCCTCTCCTTTTGCACTACCAGCTCCAGGAGAATAGGAACCCTCTCTGACCCGTGTTGGCCCACAATAGTGACCTAGGTACTATTTCTCTGAGTCGAAGTTTCCTCACTTATTCATCAGTTGCTAAAAACAACTGTTCCCGTTGTCTCATTTCTTAAAAAAAATGGATTCAGAAAACAAAAACTAATTCTTACCAATTCCAGGCACGGTGTACTGGGGCTCGTACACACGTCTCCCTCCACACTCCCATTCCAGGAGAGCACTTTGGGGAGGCGAGGGTGAAGGGAGAAAGATTTGGCAAAAGTGTTTTGATATAGGATAATGAAAACTATTTCGGTGACCTTATGTATTGGTAAAGGTATTTCCAATAGCCAAGGGCTTTTGAACGATGAACTTAAGTAGCTTCCATGACAGGACATCTGAGACATTGCCTTAAGACGGGAAGGTGTCTGAAGACAATAGTGCTATGATTCTCGCAGTGCACAGAGAACTCTGAACAGCCATATTCCGTGTTCCTCCGCAGACCATGGTCTAGAGCAATGCCACCATAGACTCACAGTGCCCTGCCCTGCCTATCCCGTTGTCTTCCTTGTGAGCAAGGAAGTTCCCTGTGTTCCAAGTGCCCCCTTTAGAGCTGCCTGTTTTTCGGGCTCAGGAATCTCCCAGGTTCTTCCCAGGAGATTCCTGAAGGAGGGCTTTCTATTTGATGAGGCATCAGAAGGAACAGACAGCTGGTGTTCTAGATTAACTGAGTTATTATTCTGCATTCCTAAGCAGTCCGAATACACGTGTGGATAAGGAATGTTATCTCAGAACACTCATTGTTCACTCATCATGAGTCAGAGGCCCTTGGTGCGTTCTCCTGGCGCTTCCGCTTATCTCAGCAGCACTGGGCACG